>JAUCMX010000008.1:7626331-7911331 GCA_033459395.1 Hemibagrus guttatus | reverse complement strand
GTTGGTTAGAATGCATGTGCATCATCTCCTGACATCTCTGAACATTTAAAGGATTTCAGGAGCCTGGTTTAACCTGGATTTATCTAATGGCATCATAAAGGTTAATAATAAAGTAACTAAATAATGAAGAGAATAAGCATATGGACACTGTGTAACATGCACAGCTATTATAGTGATATGCTTTATAATTTTAGTTTTTACAATGGCTTCAGGGGGGCACGGTGGCTTGGTGGTTGGCACGTTTGCCTTACACCTCCAGGGTTGGGGGTTCGATTCCCGCCTCTGCCGTGTGTGTGGAGTTTCCATGTTCTCCCCGTGCCTCGGGGCTTTCCTCTGGGTACTCCGGTTTCCTCCCTCAGTCCAAAGACATGCGTTGTAGGTTGATTGGCATCTCTAAATTGTCCATATTGTGTGAGTGAATGAGAGTGTATGTGTGTGCCCTGCGATGGGTTGGCACTCAGTTCAGGGTGTATCCTGCCTTGATGCCCGATGACACATGAGAGGCACAGGCTCCCCGTGACCCGAGAATAGATCAGATAAGCGGTAGACAATGAATGAATGAATACAATGGTTTCATGCTGGAAAAAAAACAATTACTCAATAACTAGCTACCACAATAAAACTTAAGCTCTGAATCAAATCATAGACTCTGTACCACGCCTCCAAGGCACAGTCAACAAACACTATTTATTATTGATTTAATGTTAACTCATCAATCATAAAAACGTGTGCAATTCACTTGCATTTCAATAAACCTGTCATGGTTTGTGCTGAAATCGGCACTAGACTATATTACTCGTATATGACACATGATCCAATAACCTGTTTCCTGTTTTGTTTAAGTTCCTGTGTTTCAGTATATTAGTGTCAAGCTGATGTCGTGTCTTTTTTGGTGCTTCACTGTTCCTAGCCTTGTTCATAGTCTGTTTGTTTTGCTATTTTGGTTTGTGCTTCACTGTTCCATTTCCATTTTGCAAATCAAGTCTGCAACTTGCATTCGCAAATCCACGCTTATTTTACAATACCAATGAAGGAGACACAAATATACTCGAATATATTACCAAATATTTCTACAACTGAAAGGGACCAGATGTGTAATAGATGGGTAAATGTATTATATTCTATTTTAAGAAAACATACGCAACAGAGTACAACTGCTTTAATATGTATGTATGGAAGTAAGAAATAAGAAACTTTAATAAGTATAAGTACCCTACCTTTTTAATTTAGTTCATTACTTTGTACAAAAAAAAGCATTACAGACATTACAGAATTTTACATTTACTAATATAACAGTTTAATGAGCCTAATGAGCAAGCCAGAGGTAATGGTGACAGAGGAAATGATGTGAGGAAGAAACCTTAAGAAGTACTAGATTCAAAAGAGAACCCATCTTCATCTGAGTGACAATTATATATCTGAGTGGTCAAAAAGTATAATTATGTAACAAGGACATTCATTCTAGTTTTAATATGAAGTCTATTTTGTTGAAATTATCAACTGAGACTTGTAAAAGTGTAAAACTGTCTGTGGGACTTGCAGTCCAGAGTCATTTCCAAGTGATACTATGCACAGAAACCTCATGTATCTTTACGCTGTCCATGTGGAACCATCCTCAGCAGCAGTGAGAGGTAACACCACTGTAAATAATTACTTTTATAATAATATCATTGCTCCAACCACTTTTTTTTATCTAAAGACAATGAATTTTTGGATATACGGAATATATTCCGTATACTCATAATGGATAAACTATAGATTTATGCATTATGAGTTATGAGGGAAATTAAAAGCTCACTTGTGCTCAACTTAACAATGTGAATGAATTTTTCCTTTGTTCTCACTTTTTATATGGAAATCACCAATAACCATATTTGTAAATCATTTTTGTCTAGTGGAATTCTTTAATGCATTCCCATCTTAAAGCATTATTTTGTATTTCATTCAAACCATTGTTTCAGTCATTATTTTGCTTTTTTTCAGACAGGGATGTGCTTTGGTGAACTGAGTTGGTCTGGATTTATATGTACAAAACAAATAGGATATAATTTTAAGTTCATTTTAATCTGTGTCATACTGTATGAGAAAGGGTAATGTGCTTCATTATGCAGTATAAGCATGGAGGTGAAAGGTATGCTAATGACTATGGTAATAGTTACAGTCTCTCTTATGGCTTTACACTCACACACACACACACAAGCAAGTAAGCATAGGGGACTAAGCCTCTAGGCCATGGGTCATGGCCAAAAGCCTGTAATTGTTTAACCTTAAGACCCACACATGCAGAACTACCACAGTTCTATAATGATCAATACTGCTAGAGGAGAGGAGAGGAGAGGAGAGGAGAGGAGAGGAGAGGAGAGGAGAGGAGAGGAGAGGAGAGGAGAGGAGAGGAGAGGAGAGGAGAGGAGGGGAGGAGAGGAGAGGAGAGGAGAGGAGAGGAGAGGAGAGGAGAGGAGAGGAGAGGAGAGGAGAGAAGAGAAGAGAAGAGAAGAGAAGAGAAGAGAAGAGAAGAGAAGAGAAGAGCTATCAGACTGACAGGCCCTGTATGTTTCTAATACCTACAGTACATACAATTAGGCCAAAAAGTTTCCTCAGCAATGCTTTAACAGGCTGACAAACTTTATGGCTTCCTTACACAGACACACATATCCTCCAAATAATGCCGCAGCTATCTGCTTTCGTTTGCTGAGCTTTGTAATCTCACTGACAACATGCACAGCAGATGTGGATCAGGTTTTTATCATGTAGAGTGTTTGATCAGTCACACAATGATGACTGCTGTGTGTGTAGGGTGTAGGGGAAGGGGGGATGACATGTTCTGGAAATTTCTTCACACCTGTAGATCAAAGGCCATCAACTACTGCCACCTTGAGTGAGGGGCCAGTGTGTGCGCAAGGGTTTGTGTATGGGAGGTCCAAGATCAGTAGCGGTTACTGAAGTTGTGCATGCAAGCTTATGAAAGTCTTTTCGTTTTTACAAATTCCTATGCCTGTCTCTCTCTCTGTGTTACCTGTGTATGCAACAAATACCAACCGTGTCAGTTTAATTTGTTGAGCTGAGAAGACGATAACTTCTTAAACATGCCTAACAGAAGTCTAACAGTGTCACCTTATTGTGACACTCTGACTCTGTATTTCTCCCAAACCTCAAATTAAAGGGTAGTGCTGAGAGAAAGAGAGAGACAGAGACACACACACACACACACACACACACACACACACACACACACACACACACACACACACACGAGAGAGAGAGAGAGAGAGAGAGAGAGAGAGAGAGAGAGAGAGAGAGAGAGAGAGAGAGAAAGAGAAATGCTGTCTGACCTAAAATGTCACGTGGACCCAAGTGTGTGTGGCTAATTCTGTATGTGTGTGTGTTCAGTGATGGTGGATTTATACACACTTAGATTATTACTGCCTCACTCCCATTAGAGCTATAGAGAGTGTCACCAGCTAAAATAACCAGATCACCCTCCCTACAGACAGCCAGGCTCTAACTTTCTGTCCTCTCACTTTCTGTAGCTCTCTTTTTTTCCTGTCCTTCACCTACACACATATTTCCTCAGTCCATTTCCCAAAAGGGGAAAAAGTCTCCCAAGTCTCTTTTCCCCACAAAGCACACATTCCTGCACTACATGTTCGCTTACTCACCAAATCTCCAGACACACACAAACACACACATTTCCTTAAATGACACCAACACTCACTGCAGATGTAGGAATTTCATAAAAAAAAAAAAGCCTGACTGGAAGTAAATCAAAAGACGTCAGTGAAAAATGGGGAAAATTACAGTTGCTCATTGCTCACATATTCCCCTGTTAATAATAATAATTGACCCATCTGTGAGTTATCAAGTCCACAACGAATGATTTAAGTGAATTGCTGTCCAATTAAAAGAGCGGGAAGCATTTAAGAAAGACAGGAAATGGTTAGACGGGTTGTGTGGAGGGTTGCTGTTCTCACCTTGCTGAATGTCCTTCATCTCCAGATGAAGGCTGGATATTAAGATCCCCACGGCTTGAGAACGTTTCCCATCTAATAACTTGATTATCTGAAAGGAATGCAAATAAATGACCAAAAGTCAAAAAGGAATACACAGACTGATTATGTTTTATGGATAAACATAAACAAATACATTGAAACAGATTAACAATTTGTGTTTAATTAGTGATAGTGTGGGATATAAACATAAAGAACATATAGGCAACATCTTTATGGCCATTAATAATTCATGTTAATCCGATATTGTTTTATTGCTATTGGGACACAGGGCTCAAGGCAGGAGACATCCTGGACAAGATGCAAACCCATCTCAGGACACAAACACTCACATACACACTACACTACACAATTTAGAAATGCCAGCCCACAGCACATCTCTATGGACTGAGGGGGGAGGGGTGTATCTGGAGGATGTCTGGAAGTATCTGGAAGAAAACCCCTGAATGATGGGGAGAGCATACAAACCCTGCACATACACAGGGTGAAGGCAGAGATTGAACTCCCATCCCAGAAGGTGCCCGCTGCTGGGCCCTTGAGCATCATCATCTGCTCTGTAGAATAAATGAGATAAATCGTCGTTCTGTATAAGGGTATCTACCAAATGCCATAAATGCTAATGTGTATATATAACACATGATCAGAATAAAATCTAAAGTGGGAATGGCTTTGCCCAGAGGTTTTTTTAATGAACATTACCACTATGCCTCTGGAAACGCTGGGAAACTCATGAATTCTGGCTCTGATAGTTTCTCAACCTCAGCTAGATCATAATTGGTCTCAAATGTAGATGAAAGCAGAATTAAAAAAAAAAAATCCTGCTTACAGATTATTTTTTTGTAATTGACTGTAATAATCTCTAACAAACTAGTTTAAGTTCATTTAAGCCACTCTGTCCCTCACCAGGCAGTTACTAGAGATAAATGTTCTTGTTAATAAACATGGTCTTTCCTTGTCCCAGGAGCTTCACATCTGACTGCTTACTTACTCCTTCAGGAAAGTAAAAACATTTCACTCGTAGTACTTTTTCGCTGGGGTCCCAGTTTGATGATCACCTCTAGTCTTACCAGATTGCCTGTGAACCTTTATGGCAAGCTTTCTTTAAAAAACAAACATGATAAGCCTAATTATTCAATCTTATCAAACTTTGAAGCTTATATACTATATAGCAACATTTATAAAACAGTAGAAAACTTCTTTCATTTTGATATAGTCACAATTAGGATGCAGTTGGGAATAAAAGGAAGAAAAACCAGAAGAACCATAAAAGGACATCTTTCAGCTCTGGACAAGCAGGCTAAGAGATTTTATAACAAACTATAAATTTACAGGATTTTTATTTGTCCGTACACATGGTCACAATTACATATGAGTGAATATCCCCATAAAGGACAAAACAGTTTTTGGCAAGTTAAAGCCCTACTTTAAAAGTTAATGTCTTAGACTTATTCATTAGGTAGTAGTTGAGCGCTCTTGCAGGCACTGAGCTACCAAGGCGTTCAGTGGGAATCAGCAAGAGGGGTCTTTAAAGTGAGTATTGCATTACAGCCAGCAAAGTGGGCATGCTGCTACTGCATTCATTATTAATGTCACCGGGGATCTCCCCTGGCCTCCCCTCCCACAGACACTGCAAGAGCAGCAGTGCCTCTCTTAACACCTCTAATGAACTAACGTGTTAAAACTAACCAGCCTTATAAATCATGCGTTGTACTATGACAGAGTGGGGCTAGTGCTTAGCAGAGCTAACGGATTAGGCTTTGTGGCAAACTAGCATAGCTTGAATATTATGTCTAGTCAGGAAAGCAAACAAATTCTATAGCAAAAAACGAGCAATTATGTTCAATCAAATATCTGCCTGTGAAATTAGGTTGCTAAATGCATAAAGAATAACAATCACTTAGCAATTGTTAAGCTTACTCTATGAGATGAGATACAAGTTAAAAGTTTTATATATTTTTTAATAAATTCAACCATTTAGTCATTACTTTTCCTGATGGGGGTTGTAGTGGCAACAGGCTGAAAATGTCTTGAAAACAAGATATTATCAGTATTCCGATTTAATTCTGAAGTGTGGATAGCCTTGACCAGAGTTTATTTTTCTTAACTCTATGCCACTGGGAATCTCAGTGGAGGTAGTTCCTCAACCTCAGCTAGTAATGTCCAAAATGGTCTACATTGTTTTTTTGTTGTTTTTTTTTAAACCCTGCTTACTCACATTTTTTGTACTTATTCCAGTATTCCACTAACTCCAGTATTCTTTAACAAAGTTAGCTTAAATTTCCATAAACTGGAACCAATATACACAAACTAATAGGATAGACACTACGGCTCTATCCCCAGTCAGAGATACCAACTTCTCTTGTGAGATCCTCAGATATTCCCAAGCGAATTTCAATTTCTCCTGGGTCTCCATCCAGTGGAACATGCCTGATACAGTTTTATCCACAGCCAGTCTAGGAGCATTGCTGTGAAATGTAAAAACCACATCCAATTTAAATTTCTCTCAATTCATAGTAGGAGGGAGCAGAAAGCTCCAAAGTTTTCCCAGACTGCTGAAATCCTCACCCTATCACCATGAGAAGGCCTGCAACCCTGTGGAGAAACCTCATTTTCTGAACATGTAAAGGTACACAGATCAACCATAACATTAAAACCACCTGCTTAATATTGTGTGGAGCCTCCATGGATTGAACTTGTTTGTCCAGCATATCCTACAGATGACTGATCAGATTGAGATCTGGCTAAATTGGAGGCCAAGTCAATACCTTGAACTCTTTGTCAAGTTCTGTAAATCATTCATTCATTCATTGTCTGCCGCTTATCCGATCTATTCTCGGTTCACGGGGAGCCTGTGCCTATCTCAGGCGTCATTGTGCAACAAGGCAGGATACACCCTGGACGGAGTGCCAACCCATCGCAGGGCACAAACACACACTCTCATTCGCTCACACAATCACACACTACAGACAATTTAGAGATGCCAATCAATCTACAATGCATGTCTTTGGACCGGGGGAGGAAACCCCCGAGGCACGGGGAGAACATGCAAACTCCACAGACACATGGCGGAGATGGGAATCGAACCCCCAACCCTGGAGGTAAGAGGCAAACATACTAATCACCAAGCCACCGTGCACCAACCCCATGATATCCTTGACTCATGATAGAACTAAAGATGGCAAGACTATAAGGATTTCAGAACACAAATGACCTAGTTCTCATTTCTAAAACCTAGATGTAAAAGAGGCCATTATGCAAAACCCTTCAAGACACAACACTAACACAACTTCATTAATAGAGAAAAGTACCAGCTGTGAATGGAACAGGTATAGGCACAGAGAACAAGCGGGCAACAAGATGTGTGCTTTCAACTGTGTGTGGGTAAGAATGAAGTGTATTTTATTCTAGGCTGATCGTGTTGCAGTAGGGGTCTGCACAAGAGTGTGCCACCAGAAGATCGGACAATGATGTTGACCAGAGCTGGATAACAACAAAGACAATGTTAGCCCTTTGTTTATTTTATTTTATTTTTATTTTTTTGACCCAGAAGCAATTTCTCTTTCTATAACCAGCCTCCTCTTGCCTACCAAGATTAAAAAAATATATTTTAGACTTGCTGAAACCATGTACTCATATTGAAATATTCAATCAAGCATGTATGGTTTGTCAGCTTGTCTCAGTGAAAGATCTGAGACTTTCACCACCCTGAAAACAGACAATTCTCAGAGCTCCCATCGTAGAAAAGCTACTAGATCATGAGGTCCAACACAGAGAGACTCAGGAGAAGCTTCTTCACTCAGGCAATCCGACTACTGAACGAGGACACTGCACATTCCTACCTCATGCACAGATACACATACACAAAACAATCTGCACTATAAGAAATAGTTTTACTCATGGAATAGTTTCTGTTTACATTGTATACACTATTATATTCTATTTTATTCACCTTACATTACTCTATAGTCTACTATATCTTATTATATTCAATCTGAAGTGTGTGTATGTCCTAATTTAGTTGTTGTTTCTGTTCGTTGTTGCCCTGTGGGACTTACAAAAAAAAAACATTTCACTACATTACATCACATACGTAATATGTATTTAATAAATAAAGAACCTTAACCTTAAGACGCTTGAAGATTATTCTTAAGATGTTTGACTGTTGAAACGCTTATTTAGATCATTTTTTTTTTACACTGTGTGAGTGTTACTAATGGTGTTTCACTAACTTTCGCAACACCATTTAACAAATATTGAAGCCAAAATTCTTCACACAAACACACCAAATTACCAAAATGTTCTGCCAAAGAGCATCTTGACCAAGAACCACATACTGCATCTCCTGATCCCACTCTTAGGCGTCAAACCTTACCCTAAAATAACTGCTTAGTAAACAGGAGGTGATAGCGCCCATAAATCATCACAGAACCTCTGAGTCACAATCAATTAAAATGTCTGTTTGTTTGACCGCTATTATCATTATACAAACGGCGTATTAAATGTGATTCATCTGGTGACTAGAAATATCGTGTGATGTTTATGCATTAGGCTACGTATTATAGCCCTGTATTAGGAAAACAGAGACATTAGAACACATTTTTCTTTGACAATGCATAATGCGTTATTATTTTTAACAATACTGAGCAGGGCAAGAAAAATGTGCTAAAACAAGGTTTTAAGCCTCATCAAAGGCTGTGTTCATCCCTTCATCACAAGTGAAGCCAGATGCCTGCAATTAGGTTAGGTCCAGTGGGTTGAGATGACAGAGACTTCCTTCACTTCATGTCATCTCCTCTTCTTTCATATGATAATCAAGAGAAAGAGAGAAGGCCTGAAGAATATGCACTGTGTGTAACAGGACACATGAAACAAATTAACCCCCCACCCACCTCCCACACCTTACACAACTAACTTATTTAGTTGTGTAGAGAGATGAGGTTCTTTTGACAGTTTTGAGGGCGAATTTAATATTTGCATTGTTGTCTGGACTGTAGATGAAAAAATATCCCATAGACAAACCCAATCTTTGTAATAATCAATATATACAATTAAAAAAAAAAGAACATCAGTCTTGAGGCAAGAGATATGGGAGCAATCTGGCAACATTTGAAAGCCGGTAATGCACATAGACACTGCCATCACTCTCTGCTAGGTATTTGAGAAAGAGGATGCCCGTGCCCACAATCCCACTGCAGCCCCCTACGTTGTTCCTCAGACCACATTGATCCAATCTTGATGCACCTGACTGCAATCTGCTATTGGCTTTTTCCCCCCATAACGCAGTGTAAGGATGGTCAGTGTAAGAAACTGACAAGAGAGACCACGTCTGACTGTCTGAATCAGCCACCCCTCCTTCTGAAATTTCTCCACAGCCAAATCTTTTGTTTTTCCGGTAACCATCATTTCTTGGAAGGGTGACGCAGGAAAACTATTTATACCTAGAAGTATATACAATTGAAAATAAAAAGAAGATGGAGATGTAAACGTGCTACTTTTGTTTAGCCGACCTTTTGGAAATTGTAGCGCCTTGCCAAGAACATCCGCGCCAATATTCATCTGTCATTTTTACCTGACACAATGTTGAAGCTTAATAACAGTCCTTACTTACTACACTCCATATTTTGTTCTTGCACATACCTCTGTATGCATGTTATTCAACAACCACTTGTCACTCATTATTTCTGCTTGTACGAGTCGTCTCGGCCAATTTCACCCAATCAACTTTAAATTTTAAACAATGAAGCTCAGGACGTTTTTTTCCTCACATACTCCTGTTATGTTTATTGGGACTCCTGGCTTTCTTTCATTCATATCACATTTTCCACTTGTTATTCCCAGAGGGGTTGTTAATATATACAGGAGAGCAAAAGAGATACAAAGCCAAGAACGCTGAAGCCAGAGAAGAAAAGAATGTTGTATATCTGTATATACTTGTTCCTAACAGAACCCTTGGTTCTCCAACCACACTGAAGGTGGAGAACGTCCGATTCAAAACAGTAAAGGTCACATCCTATGTGTGAGTAACTTATTTATTCCTCCTACCATTAAAGACACATATAATTACTTTCTGTTGTAGCTGTACTCACACTTAATGCACACGAACTGACTGAATAAATCGTTAATTTGTCTGAATGTGTTGTGATGTCACATGACACGTCTCAGCCCAAATTTGCAGAAAATCTGCAGTAATTTTGAAAAATTGCAAGCTCCTGCAATATCTCAGATCTCAATATCTCCAATATCTCAGAGTTTGCCTGATTTTGAAATTGATTTATAGTAAATATGGTATAGATTTATATTTTATATCCAGTATAGTGTATTATATACAGAAGGGGCAGAGGTAGCTGAAGTGTTTAAGGCTCTGGGTTGTTGATGAGAAGGTTGGGGTTCAAACCCCAGCACTATCGGGCCCTGTAGCAAGGCCCTTAACTCGCTCCAGGGGCACTGTATCACGGCTGACCGTGCGCTCTTACTGAAGCTGGGATAAGAAAAGAATTTGACTGTGCTATAATGAATTTGTGCCAAAAAAAAATAAGGCTTCATCGTTTCACATACAGCAAATAAGTAATATTTGTGTAAATGACTTGAAACGTACATATTTAGAAAGATCGTTGGAAAAAGGGTAACCGATTGGAATAGTAGTTTTAAATGAAAAAAAAAATAGCGATGAGTAATGAAGTGCTAGCCTTGCAATGTGTGGAGACTGTAGGCAACAGACAGCTGGCAAGACCTTTGTCTGTCTGCGCTCACTTTAATTGAGGCCACCTCTGAGGACAGAGTGACCAGACGTGCACACGTCGGCGACTTGGTGCCCTAACTGATTGATCAGAAGTAGAGTGTGTATGGATCAAAAGCAGGAGTAGACAGGGCCAGTGGAGCTGTCTGGACGCCAGGCAAAGTGCTGACTTGCTGAACGGAACATCATTGTGTGGCTGGAGCCCTACAGCAAGTAGGTATAGAAAAGTTAACCAGTTCAAACCATTACAAACTTTGAAGAGGAGTGTTGACTGGGACAGAAATGACAATACTGTAAACTAAAGAAGGAAATATGATACTTTTACATTCCCATTTACCTACACATAAACATATCCAGGGAGAAAAGAATGCTTGTATAATGATTTGTCACTAGTTTTCAGATTTCCAAACAACTAAAACCAACATAGTTGTCTAGCAAAAAAAAATAAATGTTACAAAAAAGCATTTGAATGTCGGATGACATCCTCATAATGTGCCTTCAACCAAACCCTCTGCAATTCGCATTTAGCGTACATGAGTGCAGTAATTGTAGAGAATAAATACAAGTGTTACTAATAGGAGTTTTAAAAAAAAAAGAATCCTGTGATTGTGTAAGTGTGAATTCTTGCAATTTCACCAATTCAAGAAGTTTCTATAAAAAGCACTATACAACTTCACAAAAAAATTAATTACAAATTTAGAAAAAATCTGATGCAAATTCGTGCATTTTTAGCTGCAACAATCATAAAATAACTCCAGGAAATCTGAAGAGATGAAGATGACCCTATTCTGACAATTTAACAGCATTGAAGTACAATTGTAATTCTGAAATTCAAAAAAAAAAATTAGTGTCTTGGTATGAGCTATGTGAAAATAAATAGTAAATACAATCCAAGCAACACATTAAAAGTTTACTTACATATATTAGTCGTGTAATAAGTGTAATATGTAATTACAGGTAAATTTTACCCACACTACCTACCAGTAATAACTGCATCATAAGAAACTACATCTATTTATTTGAAATCTATTCAAATAAATTGAATGCAAATGGTTACCTCGCTTTTATTGAGCTTTATAAAGATTTTGAGGTCATTTTTACTCATCCTACCCTTAAGGCAAATTTAAGGCATGGAGCTCATGGCTACCTGGCTATGAAATTGTAACCAAAATACTTAGAGATATTCAACAACTATTTGGATATGAAGCGATTATATTGTGTATATTACTTGGATAAGTTATAGCAACTGTGATTACTTTATGCAGAGTGTTACTGCCTCAATGATATTTACTTATATTATATCTTAGACCTCATTTCATCCAGATGAAACTTAAAATGTATCGTTCTACCCTGAAATTATATACTCCTGTAAAGCTGCTAGAGTACCTTTAATTTAAACTTCATATATATATATATATATATATATATATATATATATATATATATATATATATATATATATATATATATATATATATATATATGAAAATAGAGAAGGAAAAAATACACACACATATATATATATATATATATATATATATATATATATATATATATATATATATATAAATAATCAAGCCCAAAATTATTCATACCCCTGGCAAGTTCTGACTTAATGTTACTTTTATTCAACCAGCAAGTTTTTTCTTGATTAGAAATGACACAGGCGTCTCCCAGACGACGTACAAGAGGCATCATTGTGGAAAAAATTATTACTCATCTTTTATTTACATTTGAACAAAAAGTGGCATGTCCAAAATTATTCATACCCTTCTCAATAATCAATGGAAAAGCCTTTATTGGCTAATATAGCAATCAAATGCTTCCTATAATTGATGACCAGCTTTTTGCATGTCTCCACTGGTATTTTTGCCCATTCATCTTTAGCGATGAGCTCCAACTCTTTCAGGTTGGAGGGTCTCCTTGCCATCACCCTGATCTTTAGCTCCCTCCACAGATTCTCAATCGGATTTAAGTCAGGACTCTGGCTGGGCCACTGCAAAACGTTAATGTTTTTGTCTGCTAACACCACGTTTCTTCACCACTTTTGCTGTGTGTTTTGGGTCGTTGTCGTGCTGAAATGTCCACTGGTGCCCAAGGCCAAGTTTCTCTGCAGACTGCCTGATGTTGTTGTTGAGGATTTTGATGTATTGCTCCTTTTTCATGGTGCCGTTTACTGTGATTAGGTTCCCTGGTCCACCGGCTGAAAAACACCCCCAAAACATTAGCTTCCCACCACCATGTTTGACAGTGGGGATGGTGTTCTTAGGGTTGAAGGCTTCTCTTTTTTTACGCCAAATGAAGGCTACATCATTGTGGCCAAACAAGTAAATTTTTGTTTCATCTGACTATAAAACAGAAGACCAGAAGTCTTCTTCTTTGTCCAGATGAGCATTTGCAAAGGCCAAGCGGGCTTTTGTGTGCCTTATCTGGAGAAGTGGTGTCCTCCTTGGTCTGCGTCCGTGGAACCCAGTGTCCCTGCGTCCGTGGAACCCAGTGTCCGTTGGACTGTCTGCCTTGAGATGTTGCCACCAGCAGAGCCCAGATTCATCAGGAAGGCCTTGGTGGTGATCCTTGGATTCTTTTTTTACCTCTCTCACTATCCTCCTGGCCAGCACAGGTTTCACTTTTGGCTTCCGACCACTTCCTCTGAGATTTTTCACAGTGCGGAACGTCTTGTATTTTTTAATAATACTTTGCACTGTAGCCACTGGAACTTCAAAACATTTAGATATGGTCTTATAGCCCTTTCCTGACTTGTGAGCAGCCACAATGTGCAGCCGCAGGTCCTCAGTGAGCTCCTTTGTCTTAGCCATAACTGTCCGCAAACCAACAGCAGAGAGCTTCTGTTTTTCACCTGTTGAGTTGATTAAAACAGCTGTTTCCCATAGACTGTGACAGTTTGCAAAGGGTATGAATAATTTTGGACATGCCACTTTTTGTTCAAATGTAAATAAAAGCTGAGAAATATTTTTTTCCACAATGATGCCTCTTGTACGTCTTATTATCTTTTGGGAGACGCCTGTGTCATTTCTAATCAAGAAAAAACTTGCTGGTTGAATAAAAGTAACTAAGTCAGAATTTGCCAGGGGTATGAATAATTTTGGGCTTGACTGTATATATATATATATATATATATATATATATATATATGTGTGTATGTGTGTATATGTGTGTGTGTGTGTGTGTGTGTGTGTGTGTGTGTGTGTGTGTGTGTGTGTATTTTTTCCTTCTGTAAAGCTGCTTTGAGACAATGCCCATTGTTAAAAGCACTATACAAATAAACTGAAATTGAAATTTGTGCCAGTGGGGGCATGGTGGCTTGGTGGCTAGCACGTTTGCCTCACACCTCCAGGGTTGGGGGTTCGATTCCCACCTCCGCCGTGTGTGTGGAGTTTGCATGTGCCTTGGGGCTTTCCTCTGGGTACCCTGGTTTCCTCCCCCAGTCCAAAGACATGCATTGTAGGTTGATTGGCACCTCTAAATTGTCTGTAGTGTGAGTGAATGAGAGTGTTTGTGTGCTCTGTGATGGGTTGGCACTCCGTCCAGGGTGTATCCTGCCTTTATGCCCGGTGATGACCCGAGAATAGATCGGATAAGCGGTAGACAATGAATGAAATTTGTGCCAATGTCCGCTGTTAAAAGTGCTAAACAAATAAAACTGTATAATTGGCATGTTTGTCAGTGACCCTAAGTCAGAATCAGAGACACTTTATGTGCTTACAGAAATTTTTTCAGTGTCAGTGTGCATTACACATTAAACTGTACATTTAAAACATGCTGTCAGGCGCCAAGGAGCATTATCAATAAAACAGTGGTGCAGAAATATGATTTGTTGTGTATCTCAAATACCCTCTAGTGGTAGCAATAAAGTACTCCATTATCATTTTAGTAATTCTATGGAATAAATACCTATACAGCTAATGCCTATGTGTCCAAGTCAGTTAAGGTCCAGCAAATATACCATGACTGGTCATTAGACTGGTCATGATGAAAATGGAGACCTTAACCTCTTAGTTTGGTGCAAACACCTAGAGCAGGAAGGGGTGAAGAAGAAGGAGCAGGAGGAGACATACCTTCTTGGCTTTGGGCTTCTCCTCATATGTGTCGGAAATAGGTTTCTTCTTTGGCTGCAGTGTGGCTTTGGAGAAAAGCTCTTCAAACTCTTTTGGGTCAACGATATCTGGCTCTTCAAGAGAATCCCACAGCGTGTTATTACTGGAAAAGAGATACACCAGTCATATGACTGTAGGAAAAGCATGTAGAGATATGTAATATTTCAAATGCCATTAGAGCAACAGTTTGTGACAGAGAAAGGGAGGATTATAAAGAGCAGATTAGGCACCACTAGAAATACCAAGGCAAGCTGTTCTCTCCCTGCTGTAAACAATGCTTTTCTTTTGCTTAAAACCTCCATCCAAAGTTTATTTAAACTTTCTGAGATGAGGAGAAATGTTTTTGCTAAAAGTGAGTATAAAAAAGCAAAGCTCAGAGAGTTTCACAGAAAGGACAAAAAAACAAAACAAATTTGTCCCACGTGTGTCAAAGAAACTTAACGTTTCAAGTGTTCTTCCATAAGCACTGCATTTGCCTGCAGAGAACCACTGTCTTCTCCAAAGCGACTGCGTCATTAAGGATGAGAGGTATTTGATTTTGCCTGTTGCTCAGTAACATGGTTAATACAAACAGGCTGCCTGGTCAGGAGCAGAGGGGGAGACTAACAGTGCCCTCACTGACTCCTCACTGCTACCTTCCTTTTTCACTCTGTCTATCTGAAAGGAGGGGAAATTTTTCAAAACCTCAGATAATACAACAGCTCCTCTCCATCTGCTCACATAAACTGCTCTCTTGACTGAGGAAAAGCCAGAGGGGGTTTAGTAAGGCATAAATCTTCTTGCATATAGGACAGTTTAATGGAACTGAGTCTTTAGGATAGATTGTTATCATTTGTCTAAAGAATGTGGGTTCATGCAAATGTCCAAAATTCCTCAACAGATATTTGCAGTTATACCTGAAGTTATGTAGCAAATAAAATGCAATGGGAAGTGCTGCTCTAGAAACATAATCAATAACATTGTAGTGTGATGCCACAGTGAAGTTAACAGTAACAATGTGCATTTTATTTCTACTACAATTTGTTAACAATAATATTTCATTTACTGAATGTACTGGCATGTCATCTATAGTTACATTTAATATATTTGGAACATCCATGAGCTTAGTCTCTTTTAACAGTAATAACAGGCTGCCTTCTCTCTCTCTCTCTCTCTCTCTCTCTCTCTCTCTCTCTCTCTCTCTCTCTCTCAAGATGTCCATATATTCTTAAATTTCAACATGCTTTTTAATCCGGTTTATTATGTCTTAGATGACATAGCTCTATGAAGAAGTAGTTACTATAGAAAGGATTAACCTATCAGAACAAACACATCACTATAAACCAATGTTTTGAATTAATGCTTGTATTACTGTCCCAACCATGTTGTTATACAAAGCATAATCAACAACTTCTGACCAATCAGATTTGATCTACGATGATGTAAATCATTTCATCTTCACAGTGTTATCAAAAGTAATCTTAAGATTGCAAGCAATAATCTGAGCGTAGTTTACTGCATATAATGCATTGCCTTGACATTAAGGAGAGCTTTGACTCGGTGTCTTTGTGATTCAGTAAAGGATTTTACAAGCGAGAAAGAAGGTTTTAAAGAACATAAAAGGGTCAAATAGTTGGACACGGATAGGATACCACAGCAATCAACCATGCTGCCAATGATTCAATTAAGGACAAGTGAGACTAATCTGAAGCATTTGAGGAAGCTCATTTCCAGCGGTATTGTTCAACACAAATGGATGTGATGGGAATTTAATTCCCCTTCCATTTATCCCACTGGTTTAAAAAGCTCTAATGCATCTTACTTCTTTCCCCAAGGTGAAAGTATTTCACTGGAGATGAGCCAATGTATACAAGTTTTAGAATTTTCCCTTTGAAGGATACTCTGTGCGGAGTCATCACTACTCCATATATTAATAATACTGTGTAAGGCTTGCAACTCAAGGCTAAAGAGTAGTGCTCAAGCCTAAAATCATGACTTATAGGGTGTCATGAAGTGTGCTTAATATACACACAACCTTGAAGCTTTTGTTTAATTTAAAAAAATATTACTTTAGCACTGATGCCTAACGTGAAAATCCAATTTATCCCTGATGCTTCTGGAGTGATGAAGGACTATAAGGCAGCGTAGATCCTGTCCTAATCCCACTTACTGTAACAGAAGTCCATAAAGCTCCCGTGCTGCCACTCCAAACCCTCCAGCTGTATAAACTACAGGCACTTTAAAACAAGTACTGCATTTTCACATAATCGTGAGCTACATACACATTATGGTGTCTGTGTGTGTGGTTTAAAGCCTAGACGGTTGAGTGTTCTTACTTGTCGTCTTGAATCCGAATCCTAGTCCAGTAGAGTGGCTTCATGGGACATGTTGGTTCTACTGCTGGTTTGCGTGGTGGTTTTTCCATCGCCATCCCAAAGCTGGGCAGAGGAGGTGGCGGGGCACCCCCTGGAATAAGTGGAGGTGGTGGTGGAGCTCCAGGCAATCCAGGTGGAGGAGGTGGTGGGGGTGGAGGACCAGCCCCGGGGAGAGGTGGAGGAGGAGGTGGTGCAGCTCCAGCTCCAGGTAAAGGAGGTGGAGGAGGTGGTGGAACTGATCCAGGTAGCAGTGGTGGTGGTGGTGGTGGTGGTGGTGGTGGAGGGGGTGGGGGTGGTGCTGTTGAACCTGAAGCTAGGAAGACACCCGGTTGGCCAGGCAGAGGGGGAGGGGGTGGAGGTGGTGCTCCAGGTACCACGCCCAGATTCTGGGTGATGGAATCAAGGTCGAGTTTTCGAGGCAGGCTTTGTACAGGTTTGGCATTCTCACTTTCTGGTGTCTTGATAAAAGTTTCCCGATCGGTCTGGATGCAAACGTTGCGATACGTTTTGAGAGACGTGTCATTTTCGGTGGACACACAGGCATCGTGCACTTTTCTCTTGCCCGGTGTATAGCCTCGATCCTTCTGAAGTTCAGCAATGTTCTCTTGCAGTTGGGAAAGAGCCACTGCATGCTCTCCACGCAGCTGGAACAGCTGGAGCTCGAAGTCAGCCTGGGGTACATAGTGTAGATACGTGACAGATATTTGTGTTAGCAGACATGTAACAATTTGATGCCATTCTATAGATAAATATACATGCCACAGCATGGAAAACTAATACATAAAATATGACTTGAAGTAATCAGTTCATCGGGTCATTTGGAAGTCTACTAGTAATAAATCAAGTCAAATGAACCTGAGATTTTCCACTCATTTGAGGAGCTTGAGTGCAAAGATATTCATCTTAAGACAGCTTTACAGTGTATGATTAGACTAAAAGCACATTGTAAAAGAATTCTTTGGTTGTGAAATGGGCAGTCTGAGAAGGACTGAAGATGATTGAAGACAGTGTCGGAATTTTTAAATGAAAAGATCAGAACATGAACACTGTGTTCAGACACTCCTTTAAAACGCACCAATTGGAAGATGACACAGGAATACACAAAGCTACGAATACGATGGCAATGTTGAAACATAAACAAAACATGTTAACAGACAAAAGAATGTCCTTATTATCTCAAGCTCCCTTTAAGGAACGGTTTGATTTATGCAACCCTGTTGGGTTACAAAGATTTAAGGCATAAGAATGTATTCATTTTATGAATTATTAAAGGATCTACATCTTATATTCTGATTATATACAGTCGTTATATCATACAGTTATAGAATATTTTAGTTGGGATTATCTCGTGCAGTGTGCCAACTCTAAAATCGTACAGTATAAAACTGGCTTCAAAAGAATCTTCAACACTTCCAGACCATCACTATGACAAATCAAGTTCCATCAACTTCCTACTATTCAAGGCTTTGTGGTGAAATGAGCCTGTATCAACCATGAAGGCAAACACAAAATATTTTGGTCTGTTGAGATACAAAAGCAACAAATGTTTCACATGAAATCCACATGTTTCTTATTTTTAAAAAAATGCAATACACAAAGAACCCAATGAGGCATGTTCCTGTCTTTCAGCGCTCTGTTGTCAGTGCTAAACATCTCCATTTTGTTTTCCCTTGAATCGAATGCGGCTGTAACAAACTGCACACTATGACATAATGGATGTGGCTACATAGGATAACATTAATCATTCTCAAAGACGTCTAGCCTGGGACTTATTTAGCGGATAAATGCTATAGGACATGCTTTAATGTCTCTCTATATGACACAGGATCATTACTCAATTAACAATTTATATTTTATAACAAGGAATCCACAGATAGTGGTACACACACTCAAAATAGGGATTACTTATTATAGAATAAAATTTAAAGTAACAGTAACTCCAACAAAGATTTTTTTTCATTCTGTATGGGTCCCTTCAATTCTGCTGGTGAATGTGTGCAAAAACTTCATTGAACAATACACCAGTCTAAATATGTTCAACAAAGCCCAGACTTGATCTTGTTTAATTTGTTTGGAAAGCAGGCCTGAGAGCTAAGCTCTAATGTGTGTATGTCTGTCATTACATCAGTAAATCCCTCACAGGACAAAAAAAGAGGACACACACACACACACACACACACACACACACACAAAAAAAAAAACTGTATCAGAAATATTCTGTCCCCTGAGATGTCTGTGAAGCCACATCTGAAATGCCTGTTTACTATCAGCAGCTGCAGGTTAGTTACAGAAACAACGAATTAGGGCTTTTCTGCAGCTGATCCATCAGTATAGGACACACAGGAGAAATTCAAACCAATGTTCTAGCAGAAATAAATAAATAAATAAATAATATAAAGAAACATGAGGAAAAGTTTCCTTATAGAACAGGGATGGCTTTGAGTGTAATTTTTATGGATGAGACGTCAGGACACATCCAGCTTGAAAACTTTGATCTTATTTCATGTGAGGAGCTAGTAGGAGGTAGGCCTCCATCTGGAAAATATTAGCCCATTTTGGCTTCTTTATTCATTTCTGCCCTCATATACAAGCATGTTTACAGTCAACGGGCACCACACTGAGGCTGTGGTACTGTAGTAAAGCACTGTCTCCACTCATTTCTCTTGTCTCTCTTGCACTGTACAATAACCTGCCTTCACATTACGCTTCACAATGTTTGTTATTATGCCTTCTGATATTTTTGCACATTCTTTAGCATTTCTACCTTATGATGCAGCTTACACTGTCATGATCAGTGACCCTACATATGTATTGTGTGTTCACAGTCAGAGCTGGTCTCTGCTGCTCTACATCGTAACTTTGCACAGTCTTATTGTATTTAATTGTACTGACAAGATGCTTAGATGCTAACTACATTTAACTGGTACTTGTACTCTGCACAATGACAATAAAGTTGAATCTAATCTAATCTAATCTAAATCTCAAGTTAAAAGGTTGCAAAAAAACCAACAATACATTATGCCTGGCTCTTATTAGTCAATAAGATTGGAGCATACTTTTTAATCAAAGAGTTGCAGTAATGGTTGTACTACAGAGCTTCTGGATCAGCCGTTTTTATCAGCTGACTAAAACCAAGTACAGGATATTTGTAGAAAAAAAACATAAAGCCACAAGTACCTTAGTCTAGAGTAGAGCTGAGGATAAATACAACACAGTAAATGACTTGCACATTAGCATGAATTTGTTAGCTTTATACTGGCTATATACATAAGTTTTCACTTCTACCAGCCACACATACTGTAGTGGTTTAATAAATGTGGACTGAGAACAGAGCAAATTTGTCATACAGTATGCTGTTTGACTTCACTGTGTATGCTGCCATCTAGTGCCTCATAAGCACTACTACTACAATTTGTAAATGGAAATGGGATAAGAATAGCGTGACTTACCTTCAGTTTTTCCACTTCCTCTTTACATTCTCTCTTCAACTGCAGAAGAGCGGCCTGGTGCTCTGGAAGAACAATTCACATGACACAGGCTTGAGAAGAAGTAGATTTCAGCTACAAAAATCCTATCATTAATCTCCTTTAGTAGAGAATGAAACTAATGATGATTTATGCAACTGCACCAGATTATGTGAAACACAACACAAGCACACTCTTCAGATTCCCAGAATTACAGGCTTCCAGCAATTCCAACAGAACCAAGTTTTCATTACTTATGTCTTCAGACATATTCTGTTTTCAAGGCATCTTTGAGGTGATGTGGAACAGCGTGTTCCTAGCTTCCTAGAGTCCTAGAGGCCTAACCGCCTCTACAGTGACACATATAAAAAAACAGACTTTGCAAAAAGAAAACATTAAGGTGAAAGCTGTCATGTGGACCAGAATTGCTGCACGGTACCAAACCCAAAACTACCTGTAGGAGGTGGTGCGAGTTCATTCATTCATTCATTCATTCATTCATTGCCTACCGCTTATCCGATCTATTCTCATGTCACTGGGAGCCTGTGCCTCAGGCATCATCGGGCATCAAGACAGGATACACCCTGGACGGAGTGCCAACCCATCGCAGGGCACACACACACTCTCATTTACTCACACAATCACACACTACGGACAACTTAGAGATGCCAATCAACCTACAATGCATGTCTTTGGACCAGGGGAGGAAACCGGAGCACCCGGAGGAAACCCCCAAGGCACAGGGAGAACATGCAATCTCCACACACACGTGGCGGAGGCAGGAATCGAACCCCCAACCCGTGTGAGGCAAACATGCTAACGTGCTAACCACCAAGTGACTAGTGACTGTAAAGGCCATAGCATATGAATTACATCATTTTAATACTCATTCCACTATTCAGTGAGTGTTTGTGTAGTGTGCATGAGGACACATTGGAAGAATCTACTCTCATCAGAATAGAAAAATATTATCAAATGATAATGATAAAGTGATAAAGTGTAGTGAACCTTCCTTATAGAAGAACAAAGTGGACCCAAACCATGCCAGCAAAATGTCCCCAATGCCCTCAAAGCCATATGGTTTTCCTTTCTTTTCTGACTCTTCTTTTTTCTAATTGTTGAACTGTTATTGAACCTTATAGGGACAATTATTTTGCCCTACATTTCTATACTAAAGACTAATGACTAACTGACTTTACTGAGCGCTCACAAATACTAGACATGTTTTATTCACAAGTGATTTATGTATTTGAACTGATATTGGCATCAGGCACTGCCATGTACCTGACAGGATTTTTTTAAATTTTATATGTTTATCTATGTTAAACATCTGTGGAAAAGTGTAAGTGCAACAGAGCGTGTGAATGTGCTGAATCTGATCTTTAACATTCAAAGTCATTGGATACTTTTACCTTGGCTGAGATTTGTGCCTTTTATATCCAGTGCGTCAGTTTGTGAATGAGCAAATTCTTGTAGTACTTTTTAATTGTGTAAATTTGTGTGATTTGTGCCTGGTTTATTGAGTGAGTAAACTAGCAATCTATTACTAGTAGTAGTCTGTGTTAAAGTAGCTGGTAGCAGTGAAAAAAAATCATTCGAAGCATGAACATACAAGCATATTATGCTGAACAATTAGAGCAATAATTATTAGCTATTTTATACTATTCAAGCTCTTCAATGTCTGCCTTAAAGGGGCATGATCAAGTTGCATGTTCGGGCAAACCGTGTAATTTATACAGTGGGTGAGCAAATGTGTATGAATCATTTAAATGAACTGATTCAAATGATTCAAGTCACTAAAAAGATTTCATCTTCATGAAATGTTTCCAGAGACTAGAGGATGTTACCATGTCCTGAATGTTTTCATGTAATGTGTTCATTCACACATACAGTGACTCACACCACCAGAGATCATCTGCTTTCAGTGAAAGCTGGAGACTTCTGGTGACATGAGTGACAAGGACCATCGATGACTAGAAGTGGACGTGTACAACAATGCGATGTGTGTGTGAGTGAAGACAGTAGAGTGTATGTGGTCCGTGGCAAGCATAACAAAATGCTTCTCCTTCATCTCGTATGATATGATGCAGATACACACTGCTAAATTTTATATGCCAAGTCTCTCTCCACAATATTCATTTTAGCACCATGAAAACTGATTTGTTGTCAGATAGAAAGGTAGTTGCACTACACACTGATAAACTGTGTGGACAGCCTGTGACCAGGAGACAGCCATGGACAGAGCCACTTGGGGACTATCACAACGTCACAGATCTACTGCTACATCTGTCAGCTTGCGACAGCAAGGAATTGTTGCCTATAATGTACTCAGAAACTACACTGACCTAATAGTTCCTCATGGGCCCTTAGTTGCTGTTGTAGAAAGAACATTATTTAGTTAAATTTACATTATTTACTGTTCAGTGTAACTCAAATGAGGATGGGTTCCCTTCTGAGCCTGGTTCCTCTCAAGGTTTAAAATAGGGATAAAATAGTATATAAATATATATAGAATTTTATTTTTTTTTCCATCTGTTTCTCTACTTCTGTAAAGCTGCCTTGAGATAATGTCCATTGTACAAGGTACTATACAAATGAATTGAAAAAAAAGTAGTAGCAATGCCTATGGAAACTTAAATTTGTGGCAGTAAAATCACTGTACTTGTGAACATAGAGTAAGTCTACTGAAGTTAAATCATTAACAAAAAAAAGTGTCTAATTTGATTTATTCAACCATTTTAAGTTAATTTAACTATGAAATTGATCAAATACCTGGTGCCTTACTGTGTGCCTTTAAACTAACTCTTTTGTATTTTCACTGAGGCAGAATTTTCAGGGAAACCTGAATTCCATCCAGAAGAAAATGACAAAACTGTGAGATCCATTTATATGCTTGTCATGTAAATTTGTAGAGGCGGTTGATGCAAATGCAGACAATGATACATGAAGAAGACAACAACAGAAGCTTGACCGTATGGTGCTGAAACAAAGGAACTTATATATTGGTCCAAGTGATATAAAAACATGTGATGTGCTGGTGCTGAGCCTCTTTGGTGCTATCAAGACAATGCTTATATATGAGTCGATACACAAAATCCACATCAGCAATAACAGGGCGTGGAGTCAGTGCTGTCTAATTGTCCTTCATTGTGCCCTTTTGCCCCTCCTTTTAAACTTCACAAATGGATGAACTGCTGAGGTAGGTGTTAATGGCAAGTTGTTTTGTTTTTTTAAACACACACTGGATTTATCAGTGAAACTGGTTTGTCATTTCATGATTAAAAACAGTAAATCCCTCACAGTTATACAATGGATTTGGCAGTTCAACTGTTGTTCATATATATATATATATATATATATATATATATATATATATATATATATATATATATATATATATATATATATATATATATATATATATATATACACACACAGTGGGGCAAAAAAGTATTTAGTCAGCCACCAATTGTGCAAGTTCTCCCACTTAAAAAGATGAGAGAGGCCTGTAATTTTCATCATAGGTACACTTCAACTATGAGAGACAGAATGAGAAAAAAAAATCCAGAAAATCACATTGCCTGATTTTTAAAGAATTTATTTGCAAGTTATGGTGGAAAATAAGTATTTGGTCAATAACAAAAGTTCATCTCAATACTTTGTTATATACCCTTTGTTGGCAATGACAGAGGTCAAACGTTTTCTGTAAGTCGCCACAAGGTTTTTACACACTGTTGCTGGTAGTTTGGCCCATTCCTCCATGCAGATCTCCTCTAGAGCAGTGATGTTTTGGGGTTGTCACTGGGCAACACGGATTTTCAACTCCCTCCAAAGATTTTCTATGGGGTTGAGATCTGGAGACTGGCTAGGCCACTCCAGAACCTTGAAATGCTTCTTACGAAGCCACTCCATCGTTGCCCGGGGCGGTGTGTTTGGGATCATTGTCATGCTGAAAGACCCAGCCATGTTTCATCTTCAATGCCCTTGCTGATGGAAGGAGGTTTTTACTCAAAATCTCACGATACATGGCCCCATTTCATTCTTTCCTTTACATGGATCAGTCGTCCTGGTCCCTTTGCAGAAAAACAGCCCCAAAGCATGATGTTTCCACCCCCATGCTTCACAGTAGGTATGGTGTTCTTTGGATGCAACTCAGCATTGTTTCTCCTCCAAACACGACAAGTTGAGTTTTTACCAAAAAGTTCTATTTTGGTTTCATCTGACCATATGATATTCTCCCAATCCTCTTCTGGATCATCCAAATGCTCTCTAGCAAACTTCAGACGGGCCCGGACATGTACTGGCTTAAGCAGGGGGACACGTCTGGCACTGCAGGATTTGAGTCCCTGGCGGCGTAGTGTGTTACTGATGGTAGCCTTTGTTACTTTGGTCCCAGCTCTCTGCAGGTCATTCACTAGGTCCCCCCGTGTGGTTCTGGGATTTTTGCTCACCGTTCTTGTGATTATTTTGACCCCATTGGGATCATTGGGTGAGATCTTGCGTGGAGCGCCAGATCGAGGGAGATTATCAGTGGTCTTGTATGTCTTCCATTTTCTAATAATTGCTCCCACAGTTGATTTCTTCACACCAAGCTGCTTACCTATTGCAGA
Source organism: Hemibagrus guttatus (assembly GCA_033459395.1). Lineage (NCBI taxonomy): Eukaryota > Metazoa > Chordata > Actinopteri > Siluriformes > Bagridae > Hemibagrus > Hemibagrus guttatus. The sequence continues at coordinate 7,886,048 of JAUCMX010000008.1, read as the reverse complement.
TTCAGACTTCCCAGCCTGGTGCAGGTCTACAATTTTGTTTCTGGTGTCCTTTGACAGCTCTTTGGTCTTGGCCATAGTGGAGTTTGGAGTCTGACTGTTTGAGGTTGTGGACAGGTGTCTTTTATACTGATAACGAGTTCAAACAGGTGCCATTAATACAGGTAACAAGTGGAGGACAGAGGAGCCTTACAGGTCTGTGAGAGCCAGAAATCTTGCTTTTTTGTAGGTGACCAGATACTTATTTTCCACCATAATTTGCAAATAAATTCTTTAAAAATCAGACAATGTGATTTTCTGGATTTTTTTTTTCTCATTCTGTCTCTCATAGTTGAAGTGTACCTATGATGAAAATTACAGGCCTCTCTCATCTTTTTAAGTGGGAGAACTTGCACAATTGGTGGCTGACTAAATACTTTTTTGCCCCACTGTATATTTTATATATATATATATATATATATATATATATATATATATATATACATACATACATATATATATATACATATATATATCATACACAAACCCGATTCCAAAAAAGTTGGGACACTGTACAAATTGTGAATAAAAAAGGAATGCAATAATTTATAAATCTCATAAACTTATATTTTATTCACAATAGAATATAGATAACATATCAAATTTTGAAATGTCATGTCAAATACTGGCTCATTTTGGATTTCATGAGAGCTACACATTCCAAAAAAGTTGGGACAGGTAGCAATAAGAGGCCGGAAAAGTTAAATGTACATATAAGGAACAGCTGGAGGACCAATCTGCAACTTATTAGGTCAATTGGCAACATGATTGGGTATAAAAAGAGCCTCTCAGAGTGGCAGTGTCTCTCAGAAGTCAAGATGGGCAGAGGATCACCAATTCCCCCAATGCTGCGGCGAAAAATAGTGGAGCAATATCAGAAAGAAGTTTCTCAGAGAAAAATTGCAAAGAGTTTGAAGTTATCATCATCTACAGTGCATAATATCATCCAAAGATTCAGAGAATCTGGAACAATCTCTGTGCGTAAGGGTCAAGGCCGGAAAACCATACTGGATGCCCGTGATCTTCGGGCCCTTAGACGGCACTGCATCACATACAGGAATGCTACTGTAATAGAAATCACAACATGGGCTCAGGAATACTTCCAGAAAACATTGTCGGTGAACACAATCCACCGTGCCATTCGCCGTTGCCGGCTAAAACTCTATAGGTCAAAAAAGAAGCCATATATAAACATGATCCAGAAGCGCAGGCATTTTCTCTGGGCCAAGGCTCATTTAAAATGGACTGTGGCAAAGTGGAAAACTGTTCTGTGGTCAGACGAATCAAAATTTGAAGTTCTTTTTGGAAAACTGGGACGCCATGTCATCCGGACTAAAGAGGACAAGGACAACCCAAGTTGTTATCAGCGCTCAGTTCAGAAGCCTGCATCTCTGATGGTATGGGGTTGCATGAGTGCGTGTGGCATGGGCAGCTTACACATCTGGAAAGGCACCATCAATGCTGAAAGGTATATCCAAGTTCTAGAACAACATATGCTCCCATCCAGACGTCGTCTCTTTCAGGGAAGACCTTGCATTTTCCAACATGACAATGCCAGACCACATACTGCATCAATTACAACATCATGGCTGCGTAGAAGAAGGATCCGGGTACTGAAATGGCCAGCCTGCGGTCCAGATCTTTCACCCATAGAAAACATTTGGCGCATCATAAAGAGGAAGATGCGACAAAGAAGACCTAAGACAGTTGAGCAACTAGAAGCCTGTATTAGACAAGAATGGGACAACATTCTATTCCTAAACTTGAGCAACTTGTCTCCTCAGTCCCCAGACGTTTGCAGACTGTTATAAAAAGAAGAGGGGATGCCACACAGTGGGAAACATGGCCTTGTCCCAACTTTTTTGAGATGTGTTGATGCCATGAAATTTAAAATCAACTTATTTTTCCCTTAAAATGATCCATTTTCTCAGCTTAAACATTTGATATGTCATCTATGTTGTATTCTGAATAAAATATTCCTTCCACATCATTGCATTCTGTTTTTATTCACAATTTGTACAGTGTCCCAACTTTTTTGGAATCGGGTTTGTATATATTTAAAACTGGAAATATTTAAATATGTTCTAGGAGTGAATCTAAATGTCTTCTGGGTACTAAGACACACTGCAGATATTATAAAGTGTGCAGATATGCAGTAGACTACTTTAATCATAAAATGCAACTAAAATGTAAATGTACTTCTATCAGCTTTTTATTTTCTAAAAACACATAACACCCCTCTGTCACTCCAATCCAAAGTTGTAGTTCTCCTTTCAACAGCTTAGAAGTAGATTAAAATGTAAGACAGAGGAATGCTTGTTACAAGAGCTATCAGAAAGAGAAGTGTTTGTTTCTGTATGTAGATCAGTGCTTGCACATCAAAAGATCTCCACATCTCCTACCTGCTTCAGTGTAACGGAGTCCCACTTTTTCCTCTTCATCCTTAGGCTTACGTGGTGGCCATACTGCTAGAAGTCTCCCGGGAGTCCTATCCTCACTTTCTCCTGGAGAGGTGAGCTCAGTCTGGGATTTGAAAAGAAATCAATGTAAGGGTTATAGATCAAGCCTTCAAACGTTGTAGCAACAATCCAAAAAAACCTGACAATACAACCATCATCAATCGGATGTGTTTTAAAAGATTTTCTATTCCTGAAACTGATAGATTGAAAGATTGATTTAATTTGTGCTGCTTTTACAATTACATATCTACAGGGGTGACATACATTTGCATGTTCCATAAAATGCCTGGTTTTGTCCCACCACTTTTCTTTTATATAATAGCTGGCAGTAGAAAGTGTTGTAAGTCCTTTCTAATAATAGAAGTTTACCCCTGCTCATGCTGTTAGTATATCAGAGTGGCATCTTCATAAAAAGTTCTCCTCTATGATGCAACTCAGGCATCCAGACAGCTACAAGACCCTTCTAGAAAAAGTACATGGTGATGGAAGGAAAAGACTGCAGGTGCATCCCAAATTGCATACTTATACCCTATTCTATGCCATTTTCAAGTATAAATAGCGTGAGTATTGTGTTTGCACTGAGAATTCCGACAAGAAGTGCACTTCAAGTAGCCAGATGAACTGAAAAAACTAAAAAGTGTGGAATGCTGAACACTTCATGCACTCAACACTTGTAGCTTTGCTTGCATAGTGTAAGGGGGCAGGGCTACCCGGCGCTGATGCTGGATGAGAAAACATTTTCAAGACGGACGATGACACTCTGGTGGACAAGATATCCTGAAAATGTATTTTAAATTAGATTACACACGTTGTGTGAGTTATTTTTCAATGTTTTAAAAATTAATAGCATTCTGTTAAAGCTACCAGCGTCACTTTACCAGCATCGTGTGTTTGATGTCATCTGCCATTGACTAGGAAACAGCTTATACTGCCAAACAAAAAAAAAGTTTCCATGTGTTCTGTTTGAGATGATACTACCCTACTAAAATTCATACTCTAAATGGTAGAGTACATAATGCATAGTGTGTAGTATGTCATTTGGGACACAGCCTGAGTTTCTTTTGAGTTTTTTTCCTGCAAACCCAGTTTCTACATTACACATGGTGATTCATCTAGCCATCAAGTTTCTGTACCAATCATCCTACACAGGGTCCGATGATCCTGGAGCTTATACCCGGGGACTCAGTGCATAAGGTAGGGACACCCTGGACAGGGTGCCAGTTTATCAGCGGGAACAATCACATACACTCACATACACATTCACACACTATGGACAATTTAAAAATGCCAGTCAGCCTGCAACGTATGTCTTTGGACTGGGGGAGGAAACCAGAGTACCTGGTGGAAACCCCAAAACAAGGGGAGAACATGTATACTCCACAAACAGGGTGGAGGCACGAATCAAAAATCCAATCCTAGAGGTGTGATGTAATCATAATATTGTAAAGTGAAATATAAAGCCTTTATACAAGCTTTAGTTGTCATTATAATGGCCTATTTCATCAAACTGTCTGATTAAATTCCTTCCTTTTTTCACTGTTAACATACTCACAGCAACTAAAAGCTTTACAGATCATTTCATGATTACTGCCAGTGTTTGAAAAGCTGCTGTGGATATAAAAACGGGTTTAAATGAAAGCAGATCTATTCCATGAGATGCACTTGATACAGAAAAGTAAAATGCCTCAGAAACACCTTCAACACCAATATCACAGCCTGATTTTTTTCATCCTTCTAGCCCTGCACTTTTCAAAACTCTATGGCCCACGTCTGGACGCCAAAAGGTTAATGAGACATAATGATAATTACACCATAGCATTACTTAAGACTGAAGATAATGGCTAGACTGGGCAGTAACCAGACCTTATAGCATCTTTATCCATGTCGTTTGTACAGATAAACATATTTTGAGTGATACATACTTCTCCTGGACTCTTGTCAATGCTCTGTGATTTGCTTGGAGATTTTTCAAAGATGGACTTCAGTAATTCTCTGTCATTTTTTCTTTTCTTCTTTACAGCCTCTAGGTCAACTGAAGTATCTCCTACAACATTGTCCTTAAAAAGGGGCTTAAAACTAGACAAAAACTTGAAAGACTCCCCTGGTGCATCTTTTTCTTGTACTTTCTCTTCTGTATTTAGGCCTTCATTGCTCTTTGGTCCTTTTTCTAGGCTCTCGTCATTGTGGATGTCATCGAAATTTAACATTCGCCGCCACTGATTCTTGGACTCAGCCCCAGCTTTGGGATCAGCTCCCTTTTTGTGTGTGGAGGTGCTGACTTGATGCTGTTTGAGTTTGGCTTTGTTGACATGCTGTTTCAGGCTCAGCAGTGCCCGGTCTGTATCTTTTTGCTTGATTTCAGACACGGTCTGTCGATCCTCTCCCACAGCACCTTTCTTTAGTACCCGTACACCACTGAACAGGGCCGGCATCTGGAAGGGTTCCCTAGATGTTGTTGAGAGTGATTTGTGAGTAGGAGATGTGGATGGGTTTGAGGTGGTCTTTTTAGTGGCATGCATGTCCTCCATGATGTCTTGTGAAGGAGATGTGGCACTTGGCACAGAATCATTTATGGACTCTTTCTGATTTGTCTGCAATGGGTCTTTTGTCATGCCACCTCCTGGCTGGAGAGTGGAGCTTGGAGAGGTAGTAGCTATAGAGCTGTGGGACTCTGAACTCATATTTGGTGTGGCTGTTCCGCAACTTTCTTCTTGATGAGAAATTTGCTTTTCTGATTGCAACCTGGAGTCCAAAGCATTTTCATCTGGTGCAGGCTTAGGCTCTGTAGATAGCTTAAGCAGAGAGTCCTCAGTCCTATAGGTAGAATCGTGAACAGAGTCTTCAGTCCTGTATGGAGATTCGTGAGGAGAGTCCACAGTCCTGTATGGAGAAACTGTTTGTCCATCACCACTGTTTAGATAAGAATCCCTCAGAAGGCCTTTAGATGAAATCTCATGTCCAAAATGATCTACTGAGTAAGGAGATGAGTCCTGCTTTCTGTCAGAACTCTCATTAGACCACGTCCTGTTCAGAAGAGTCTGGAATCTGTCATCTTCTCTGGTTAACTCCAAAACAGTTCTACCTGTGAGGACAGATAGTGTGGAGTCTGTCTTAGACACATCACTGTCCCTTTCATGATGATGCAGATCCCAGTTCTGTTCAAGAGATGAGGCTTTCTCAATAACTTTTTCATCTTCATTTTCATTATCAATGTATGTCTCCACTCTGGTGACCTGAACCACATCTGAGTCTAAGTCAGTAATTGAGGAAGAAAAAGGCCTTCTCCAACTAAGAAAAGGAGAGCTCTGCAAAACATCTGCACTCGGAGAACCAACACGAATACAGCTGTTATTAATATCACCATGGTTAGCAGGGTGTGGATATGACTCTTCCTCGGGCAATGTCCTGAACGACTTTAGCACCGCACTCTCCCTTGCTTGCTCTGGAGATTCTCTCTTCACAAACCTAGGTGAGGCTAATAACTTATGGAGTAATGACCCAGATGAATTGTTCCCTTCCATGACAGGAATTTAACAGGTTCCCCCAATCCTCTTAAAATACCAGAGGTAAATCACTCCTGTGTATCCAGTCAGTGTCACGAAGAGCCGGTTTCATTTGGTCGAGAAAACAGAAGTCTTTTGTAGGAGCAAATCCCCTGGTTTTTCTTGCCCGCTTCAGAAGTGCTACGATTATAGCCTCAATAAAAACCCCTCTTATCTTGCTTCCTTCTAGCAGGTAAAGCTGTATTCAAACTGTGCGCTTGTCAAAACAATAACATGAATCTTTTTAACCACATGATTGTTTTAGTTCCTTCAGCAAAAAAACAGACATTCCAATGCTATGTCTGCCCATATCAAATGAATCACGTTTACAAAAGATTGGCAATGTCAATAATCTTTCTGGACGCTAAAAAGCTATACTTCTCTTCAGCTTTGAATGAAAGCGAGGTCCAGAAATGTCCTCAGCAGGCATTTGCAGTGCATGGCAGTCTCCCAGCCGCTGTGCTTTCTTCTTACTTGTTGAAAACATGCAGTTTGTAGGACTACCAGAGAAAGTTCAGTGCTGTCTTTGTGAAAATCTGTGAGGTTTCATGTAGAGTGCGTCACATCGGGTTACCTATGTCTCTGTACCTCCCTCTCTTATCTTTCCTCTCCTTACTCCTTAAGAAGAAAACGTACAGCCAGGTATCTTATTACTCACACTTACTTCCTCATAATAGCAGTGTACAACCTCCCTCCCTCTTTCCTTCCCTCCCTCTTTCCTTCCCTCCCTCTTTCCTTCCCTCCCTCTTTCCTTCCCTCCCTCTTTCCTTCCCTCCCTCTTTCCTTCCCTCCCTCCCCATTCTCTCTCTCTCCCTCCCCCTCTCTCCTCCCTCCCTCCCTCTCTGACTTGCTAATCCAGCAGATCAGGTGGAGTGGGCGGTGCTGCTTAACCCTGCACACAGTATTACGCCATTGGTAAGTCACCAAGCCTCTATCAATCCACATTAGGGAAGAAATCTATGGATCTTGATTTCAGTTACTTATAAAACAGTGTCCTTTTTGCTGATTCAGCACTAACAACATTTTTGAGAATGGCAAATACTTGCATTTAAATCAATATTTAAATCTTCATCACATGCATTCACTCAAATGTACTACAATATTACATATACAAAATGTTATAACTTTTTCTCTCTCTCTCTCTTAGTGGTCTATCTTGCTGATTATAGCCTGAAAGTCCTGTCATACTGCAGTGGTTTTCTCATTTTATTTTTTAGTTTATTGTTAGTTTTTCTTACAGCGTTGTTTGTCTAACTGCACCACATTTCATTGGTGATTTATCAATTTTAAGCTAATAGTATTAAAATGCATCTATTGTATTAAATGTAATCTCTTAAGCTCTTTATGTATGTATGAGGGAAAAAACAGAGAAACAAGAGAGAATAAAGTACAAAAGAGAAGGGAAAAAATGTGCTATAGGTCTAATACAACTAACATGCTTTAAGGGACAATAAGCTAAAAGGATTTAGCATTGCAACATATAGTTAAGTCCTGGGCTCATGCTGAAGTGATATAGGATCAGCTGCTGTTATGTAAGAAGCATGGCAGAGGAGTTTCAGTTAGCCTTTCCTTTCTGCTCTTTAACAAAAAGCAACACTTAGTCTGACTAGAGTACATATACTGTATGAAGGCCAAGATTTACATTCACCAATATGTACATCAACTACATCGAAATGTCCCAAAAGACTGTCTTTTGTGGAAGAAGCCCTTACTTCAAGACCAGTGTAGCCATCACAAAGCCCTGACCTAATCATAAAGACAATTTGTTAACCGAATTGAAAAAGCATGACTGAGTAAAAAAGCTCAAAACCCTGACTGAGTTACACCAGTCCTGTCAGAAAGAATGAGCAAAGTAGTGTGAGATCCTTGAAGAAGGCTACACCAATTCAAGCAATTAAAAGGCAATGCCACCAAATACTAACCGCTTGTCAAGTTCTAACAGACTGAACATCTGATATAGGAAATAAAAGCTGAAATAAATCAGTCTCTTGGTTATTACTGTAAAAATGACTCTCTATTGGAAGTAAAATATATCTCATAACTGACAACACAGGAAATGTATGACAACATGAAATGTTTGGAGTAGTCTAAGTGAACATAATCTTTCAATCTAAACTGTAAAAAAGAAAACAGATGACAGTCTGATAATAGTAAACACAGCTGCACATTTTCCAGTGAAAAACAAAGGTGGCATACTTTTAAAAACAAAGATGGCATACTAACTGAAAAACTGCCAAGTCAAGATTGAAGTGATCTGAGAAAGCTGAACTACCAGACAGTCTGTGCTTCTACCAAGCAGAACTATCAACTCATTACAGACTGTTAAAAAGCAATATCTTTCCTCATTTTGTCAATGGATCTGTTTCTTAGACGCAATATGGATATACCTGTTTCTTTTTTTGTGTGTATACCCTTGCTATTGTTTCCCTGCATGAAGATCTGAATACTGAATGGGTGTAGCTTGTTTGGGTGTGTAGTCCACTCCCAAAGAAAGTATGATACTGTCCTACCGGTTTAGATAAATTAAAATGTATTTTAAATCTATTTATTTAAAAATGGCATGTGAAGAGGAATTCGGTGCCAGGTAAAGTCATTTCTGTGCTGACATTTGGGAGACATTTTGGCATTTTAGCTATAGATCTAGATTTTTGCAAATAATTCTTCTGAATATTTCAAACCACATACACCAGTTAAAAATAAGTACAAATATGTACAACAAATATATAAAATTCAGTGTGTTTTTTTTGTTTTGTTTTTTTGCAGATGCACTCATTTAAACATAAATATCACTGAACATGGATGCTGTTGCCCCAAAAACTACAAAAACTCTTCCTGTCTATCTCTATCTCAGCACTTTCCTTCAGGTCAATTCACTAATCAGACCAAAGAGGATAAATAAAATGAAAAATCTTTGAACGTATGTAAGAACTCTACATATTCTGACCTAATGTCTCTATTCTGACCTAATGACAGGCCTTTTGTTCAGGTGCCTAACTCACCTCAAGCTCAAACTTAACAATCACATCCCCCAAGTGATTTTCATAGGAAAATACAACTGTTTCAGGGTAACACTAACAGCTGGTTTCAGGTCAGATCTTCACAGCTAGAAGTGACAGTGATTGATTATGGTATGAAAACGGTAGTCGGCCATCAGAACAATCACAGACAAAAGGAGTTTCAGATGCTCATTAACATAGAGAGTTGCTTTCAGCTGCTCCCTGTTCAGGGTCACCACAGCGGACCAACTGGTCCGCACAACAACTTGGCGGTTTTTACACCAGATGCCCTTCCTGCTGCAACCCTCCCATTTTTCCGGGCTTGGGACCGGCACTGCATCCAGTGGCTGGGAATCGAACCCGGGCCTTCCACATGATAGGCGAGAAACCTACCACTGAGCCACCAATGCCCCACCTCATTAACATAGAGAGCATAACCTAATTATCATTAAAAGCCTAAAGACATTAACAGTATTTAAGGTTTGGATTTTGAATGTTTGAGGTTCAATCTAACTTGAACCCAAGGTACTTTGTGTAGAACGACCAGTGTCCTTACTACAGTAATCTCTGATCTGATTAGCTTGATTGTTAGCTTGATTGTTAGCTAACTTGTTTGGAAAACACTTTTAGTTAACAATCCTTCGAAAGATGTAGCTGTGCTCATGGCCTGGTTTTGGACACACAGCCTGGTTTTGGACACAGTCCTACAACACCATCCACTACATACATACCGCTCCCAATAAACTCCCACAATTCCATGCAACATTGGCTCTTCACTGAAAATTATGTGTGTATGTGTGTGTTTTTTTTTTTTTTAGTAGTTTTTGTTACACTGTATCTCATATGTGAATGTGAAATTAGTGAGATGCTTTGTGAATGAGGAGATAATAACAAAACTGTCAGGAAATTGTAGAGGATGCAAGCACAGACTTTTATATAGTAAGGTACTAAAAAAACAACAACCTAGAGTATAAACCAAAACAGCAAAACATAGAGACAATGGAAGGCAACACAACACACAACATCAACACAAGCATGAATATGGTTATACATAGACACCAGGACTTAAATAGGGGTCCTTATTAGGGTAAAAACACAGAATAGGTATGAATGCTCATTGAGACGTGTGACATGCAGGGGCTGATGGGTAATGTAGTTAAGTTCTGATTCATGCATAACCATGACAAAAACAAATAAGATTTCCCATCTTTATTCAGTTTTGTTTAAATGATAGTCAGTGAGTGTGGCTTTAATGTGGAACAGAAAATCTGAATTTAAAACTAACAAATAAGGAGCCAATATCAGAAATATTATCAGAAATAATTAAAAAGGAATGGAATACTCTGGCAGAAAAACTGTACCATTCCTTGTTACTGGGATCTATTGAATCTTTACTGTGTATCTTTTATAATGTAATGGGAATGAAGAGGACCTTAAAAATGGCTGAAGGTACAAAACTGGACCTTAAAGAAAACATTAATGAGATTAAAGTAATACATTAAATGTACATGACCTGTACCTTTCTTGGTAAAATATTATCTTAGGTAATCGTTTACCTAAGATAATAAAATCGCCGTGTATGTGTGTGTGTACTTACCGCTGAATCATGTTTTTCTCCAATGATATCATCATCTGGTGGTGTTATCCTTAAAAATTCAAGGTGATCAGGTCTAGCGGCCCGACATAGTGGCTTATGGGAAATGGAGTCATCGCCATCACCATCACCATCCAGCAACCACATTTCATCTTGTCTCAGGGACTCCTCTGAAAAATATTTAAAGCACCATTTCAGCAACCTTTGTATTTTGTATGCATGTATGTATGCATGTATGTATGTATGTATGTATGTATGTATGTAAATACATTTATTTATATAGCTTTATTTCCTCTATTTAAAAATATCTTAGACACAAATGATTTTATAGAATTAAAATATTGAATATAATTAAATAAATAGTTTATACATTAAACATAATGAAACACTTTAAAATATTTAAAAGTTAAAAGTTCACAAATGACCATAGCGAGTGTCAGTGCCATTTTAGGACAATGTTCCTTCATTATTATTATTACAATTTTGAAACAATAATTAAAGAGCAAATGAGGCAAAAATAAAATTGTTAAACAGTACCAGGAAACTAATGAAGTCCATTAACAAATGCTCTTATGGCCTTTTGTCTTTTAATTTCATCCTCTTTAAAACCAGATACTATGATATACGGAAAACTTCTATTGTCATTGTACAATAAACATTTCATACCAGAACTGAAAGAACGGATAAACTAACTATATTCTAGCTGTTCTTGGCCATTCTTGGTTGAAATCTGCAGAGTTGCTCTGATCGCACAAACATGGGCAGACCAAGAAAACAGATTTATGCTCCATCCATCATGACTGACTTGGTGCATTACTACAAGTATGTCCAAGCAACAGCACGAAAGCTCTGCAACAGCAGAACAAGGATAAGCAGAACTGATTTCATCCGCCGCTCTAGCTTCAGTGTAGAAGATAGACGGAAAAGATGGAAAAGATGGAAAGCAAAAATGTTAAGATATGATTTAGTGGAAATACCACTAAAATAAAAATATAACTAACTACTGAATATCAATTTGATTCATATCTTAAGTGACTTAAACAATGGACATAATGGTCACAAAACAGCTTTCTAGAAATACATAAATTCAGGATTTAAATTTTAAGTTTATCCCTAAAGAGAACATCCACAACAAAGTACAGCTTCGTTAATATGTATAAATAAAATATTTTTTACACACTACCTTTATAGCTCATTTCATTTTTGTGTACTGCACCAGTTACTGCTTAAGTCTATTCATTTTTATAGCGCTTTTAACAATGGACATTGTCACAAAGCAGTTTTACAGAAATATATCAAATTAGGATGTAAATTTTACAATTAGAAATGTATGGATGTATGTCTAATGAGCAAGCCAGAGGTGACAGTGGCAATGAAAAACTCCCTGATATGATATTAGGAAGAAACCTTTAGAGGAATCTTACCCAAAAAGGAACCCATCCTCATCAGGGTGATACCAGATATCAGTGCAGAGCAACATTTTCTGTCATTAAACTATGACATAATGTACATTTATAGAAAAACAGACAATTTACTGCATTGCTCACACTGGCTTTTGGTATATAGATCAGTTTTGAGCCACTGAGACATCTACCCTCGGTGGGATGCCAGTCCATGGCAACCTTAATACACAGATTCACGCTTAGCAGCAGTTTAAAGCTTACCTATCACATGTGTACGTGTTGGAAGGAAACCAGAGAACTCAGAGAAAACCCACACAGACACAGAGAATGCAGGTGAAACTCACACAGACATGAATACAGCATTGAACCCATTGTAGCAACACCACCCACTGCCTCTGAAAACTGGCTTTTAATAGCTTTGATTGTCAGAGTGCAATTGGCACACAAAGGTCAAATCTATGACTGGCTTTTAAAAAACATACTGATTGTATAGTTAAGACCATAAATCTTTGATTGATATGTATTGTATTAGTGAATCATCTGTGGTGGACACACATTCCACCAACCACCAGAGGAAGCCCTCTCCCGAATACTAATCCCTGACATTTCCTCTCTGCTCATTTCCTCTCTGCTCATTTCCTGTTTGCAGCATATATTTATAACCATTCTGAACTGGTTCTTACTTGCGATGCATTGCCAGTTTACCCTTTCTTTTACCGTGAGTTTTCTCCATCGATACTGTTTACGCCTCGTGTCTGCTTCTCTGGATCGTCCCTGGTTGCACAGTTTAGCTTGTTATCAGATGACTGCCCTGATCATCGATTACATATTTCTGTCTAACGATTTGGAATTGTATGTTCCTTCTAGCTCATAAACTTTACGCATTTGGCTTCTCTATCTGCCTCCTCGATAACTCCGTTACACATAGTATGAAGTTTAGAGACATTTTAACTTTATACAAAAATGGGCATTACTGTTCTTACTACTGTTCCACTCTGCACATGCATCACATGTCATTGCTCCAAATGACTCACAAATAAGACCCATATGCACTACTGAGCAAAAGTGTCTTTTACATATTTCATTTTTAAAATTATAGAAGATGTATTTTTTACTGTTTCTGGTGATCTCTGTGACATTTCCAGTGTGCCAGAAAGAGCACTCATATGGGAAAGTACTGCATACAATCATGAATAGCACACTGAATTCATCCCATATACCCCTTTTTTCTCACCCCCCCAAAAAAACCAAAAAAAACAACAACAAAATTGTGTAAGATATCTTTCTTGCCCAAACACAAATAATGAAATGTATCCTTGTGTGTCACTGAAATATAATGCAACACCCTTTATTAAGGAGAAGAACTGAAAACCCTAATTAAGGTCTGCATTATGTTAATGCGTCTCCAGCCTGAAGCTGCCAGGCCTTAAAATGCTGACTGCAATTTTGGCTACATTCCAAATGGAAAAGTAACCCATTCCAGGCCTACACACAGCCTCTTTCTCATTCTTACTCAGCACATTTGCTTATACCGCAAAATACTCCCCAGCCTTCAAGCTTACAGACATGATTATAAAATGTCTGCTATCACTAACATGTGGTTCAAAGCCAAAACTAATGAATATATACCTTATACCAAATGTGCTAATACATATATATGTATACACACACACACACACACACACACACACACACACAAACACACACACACACCAAAAAGACATGAAAAAACTGCCATAAACATGGCAGGCTCGGTACATTACATATGCCCACTGGTCAATTTTTCAATGGTTTTTAAATGGTGCCACCTTGTGGACTAATACAGGCATGATCACATACATCTCACTAGGTATGCTTCCATCCGAATGTTTAATGCTCATTTGAAAAATACCAGCAAAAGGAAAAACTGCCTCCCAGCGTTTTAATTTATAAAAAGAGATCAATAAAACCAATAAAACAGTTGCATAAAATCCTTTCAGACAATTTTAAGACATTCAGATAGAAATCTCAGGAGCAACCTATTTTTTGTCAAGTTGTTTTGAACCAGACTGCAGTTTTCTGCATTAACCTTCCTATTTAGGCCAAAAAGGACTTAATAAGCTTGAATCAGGAATGTTGGGACAGACAACATAAACGTTCAAGCCTGTTATGTGACATACAGAATCATGTGGAGGTCACTTTAAAAAAAAAAAAAAAAACCCGACATATACCAAAAAAAAAAAAAATAATAATAGATAGATAGATAGATAGATAGATAGATAGATAGATAGATAGATAGATAGATAGATAGATAGATAGATAGATAAAAAGCTAATCTTAGCTAGCAAAAATAATCAGAGTCATTCCTCTGTTCCCCAGTTTATTATACTGTTAACACGTTTAATAAATGTTTAAAAAGGTTTTGTGCAGTCAGGACTCATGCCAAGGCCCTATAAACACCAAAGACACATTTAAATGAATAACAATGTACATTAGTTTAAAATTCACCCTCCATCCACACTTGAAATTTATATAAAAAAAAAAAAACAAAAATTGGAACTTGGAAACTTTGGAAATTAACTAGTTCATACAACACGTGGAGGGCATGGTGGCTTAGTGGTTAGCACGTTTGCCTCATACCTCCAGGGTTTGCCTCCACCATGTGTGTGTGGCGTTTGCATGTTCCCGAGGCACAGGGGTTTCCTTTGGGTTCTCCGGTTTCCTCCCCCTGTCCAAAGACATGCATTGTAGGTTGATTGGCATCTCTAAATTGTCCGTAGTGTGTGATTGCATGAGTGAATGAAAGTGTGTGTGTGCCCTGCGATGGGTTGGCACTCCGTCCAGGGTGTATCCTGCCTTGATGCCCAATGACGCCTGAGATCCCCGTGACCCGAGTATAGATCGGCGGTGTAGATAAGCGGTAGACAATGAATGAATGAATACAACACACTGAACTCTGATTTGTACTTATTATGAACTATGATTAATGAAATGTCACACTGTAGACTATAAACCACAGTAAACAGTCCTAAAAGGAACAAACTGGTAAGTCTGAAAATTTTTCAGCTCTCATTTAGGCAGAAATTCAATGTTGCTCAAAATTAAGGACACTTGGACACTTGGAGAGCATGGATACACCTCCAAATCATCACGTTTAGGATTTAAAAAAAAACAGAAAGGTTTCATGATGTGTCATGGTGGCTTGGTGGCTAGGATGCTTGCCTTACACCACCAGGATTGGGAATCTAACTCCTGCCTCTGCTGTGTGTGGAGTTTGCATGCTCTCCCCATGCATTGGGGTTCTCCTCCAGGTACTTTGGTTGCCTCCACCAGTCTAAAGGCTTTGTGGGCTGATTGGCATCTCTAAATTGTGTGCAGTGTGTGAATGGGAGGGTGTGTGTGTGTGATTGTGCCCTGTAATAGCCTGGCATCCTGTCCAGGGTGTACCCTGCCTTGTGTCTCTAGGTTCCCCATGACCCAGTAGAATAAGCAGTGTAGAGAATAAATGGATGTTGGTTGATTAAGTTTATATGTTTATTACACCTTATGCAATATAAGAGGTATTGTGTGGCAAAAAAAAATACTTTTCTATTCAATGTACTGTCTGATATACAGACATATTGATTCAAAAGCCTCATATCAAATGACAGTAAGGCTTATGGCTACACTCCTACAGATTACTGGTTGTCCACAATAAATCTCTCACATGGAAAAAAAACTTTGACACATTTAGCAAACTATCTCCAGATTAATGTTAATTAAATGTAAACACTTCACTCTATGTGTCAGGGAGATGTAGAGGCAGCAGATGTAAGTGCAAGTGAGAGGTGTATAAAGAACAAACAGTCAAACAAACACACAAACCAGTACAGCAAAACCTACACACTCTGAGCAAAGCTATCAAAAGCAAAGTGACAAACAAACAAAACAGCAACAGACACATGGCAAAGAGGTACACAGAAACTAGAAATGAAATAGTGGTGCAAATCAAAGTGAAATGAGACACAGCTTCATTACTTGAGTGAAAGTACAGATACTACTGGTCAAACCTTACTCCATTACAAGTAAAAGTTGTAAAGACAGATTTTTACTTAAGTACAAGTACAGAAGTACTTGTTTTTAAAAGTACTTAAGTACCAGAAGTAAAACGTAAATGTTAATGCATTGTTTTATTATTGTTGCACTGTTATATGCAATACTTACAGTACCTTTTGTAGCAACCTAGTGAATAATATAAGAGGTCTTAGAATGTTACAAATCCTATAGAAATTAACTGAATTGACAAGCAGACAGGTATAATCATTTACATTTTTTTATTTAACACTCCTACCACCCCCAACAAAGAAGTACACATCTATGTGTATCTATTTAGGCACATTTGAATCAAGTGGTCTGTAAATGCAGACTGATCAGAAAAAAAATCCAAGCTGCTTTTAGCTGTATAACTGTCCAACAGCAACACTGCTTTAACAAAAAACAAACAGAAAGACTTATTTGCCATCAAAACAAAAATTTCAAACCATTAGTTGTGACAACGATACTCTGTCTCACAGATCACTAGTAGAGAGAAATCGTACTATGACTCAAATAAGTCAAGCTTAAAAAAGTCCTTGTTCATCTTAAGTAGAAGATGGCTCTCAAAGTTATGCGAATTAATTGCTCCCCTTCTTGGGCTGAGATCAATCCAGCTGCACTAAAAAGCACTAAAAAAGGGGCTTCACGAGGAGGGGGAGGAGCTTTCAGTGTGTCTAATATTTTTAAGGAAAGGATTGAATTCAATATAAATGAAACACTTGTATTATTTTTATTATTATTATTATTATTATTATTATTATTATTATTATTATTATTATTATATTATTAAGTTATTTAGTTGTATCGTATTAATTTACTTTTTAATAATTCAAGCACTTTTTAAGTGCCACTGGATATAAAATGTTCATTCATTCATTCATTCATTGTCTACCGCTTATCCAATCTATACTCGGGTCACGGGGAGCCTGTGCCTATCTCAGGCGTCATTGGGCATCAAGGCAGGATACACCCTGGACGGAGTGCCAACCCATCGCAGGGCACACACACACACTCTCATTCACTCACTACAGACAATTTAGAGATGCCAAATAAACCTACAATGCATGTCTTTGGACTGGGGGAGGAAACCCCCGAGGCACAGGGAGAACATGCAAACTCCACACACACACATGCACAGCGGAGGCAGGAATCGAACCCCCAACCCTGGAGGTGTGAGGCAAACGTGCTAACCACCAAGCCACCGTGCCCCCGCTATAAAATGTTAAAAAATAAAATTCAAAAAATTTAAACAATTTCAAATTCAGGTACTTCAAGCATCTTGTACGAACCCTGTATAAAATATTTTATATTACCCATAGGAGCTAGATAGAATTGAATTGAATTGAATTGAATTTCTGATCAGGTTTTAGCACAGTCTTAGATGATGTAAGCTGTTGATGAAAATGTAATTCAGATAAGCCACACACACACACACACACACACACACCCCACACACACACACACACACACACATACACACACACACACACACACACAGGGCATTGACTGTGGGTGAAGCAGAGTTCAGTACTGCAAGAGCAAGCTACTAGCCGCTATATAATCACAAAACAGACCAGGTCATGGGCAATTAGCTCTGTTCATTAAAACCATCTTATTAAGCACAAACATAGAGACTACCTCAGTCTCTTTGCATTGCTGTGTGTGTTTGTTCCAAGGACATGTGGCACTGCTATGTGTGTGTGTGTGAGTGTGTGTGCGTGTGTGTGTGTGCGCGCATTGCTTTCGGTCTTGATAGCATGCCCTCAGTTGAACTTGCCCTCAAAAAACATCCAACTACTTTGTACGCCTGGTTTATCCATCAGAATACAAACCCAATACATGTCCCTGTGCATGTCCCCTACTACAGGAGATATCTAATACAATTTTCCTGTGCCTATAGGACGTACAGTGGTTATTAAGTTTGCCTCACACCTATGGGGTTAGAGGTTTGATTCCCATCTCAACCCTATGTGTTCTCTCTGTGCTTCAGGGGCTTCCTCCAGGTACACTGGTTTCCTCCTCCAGATACACTGGTTTCCACTCCCAGTCCCCCAGACATGTAGACTAAATGGAATCTCTAAATTGGGGTGTGGAAGCAGGTGTACATGGAGAAGTGGTAGCTCAGTGGTTAAGGTGTTGGACTAATGATCAGAAAGTTGTGAACCTGAAACCCAGGTCCACCTGCTGCTTTCGGCCCCTTAATTGCTCAGTTGTATAAAAGAATTGTAAGTAAGTAAATAAATAAATAAATTGGATACGGGCTCTACCAAATGCCATACACATAATATGTGTGTGATTGTGCCCTGCAATGGGTAGGCTCCAGGTTCCCCACGCAATACAGAAAATGGATGGATGTATTACATAAGCACTACTTTGCTGGAATATCAGCACTGTCAGCATGGTGACATTGCGCACACAAACACACACACACACACACACACACACACACGTGACTTGATGTAAAATAGCTATTGTTGGAACAGTGTTTGTATTATAGCCTATAGCAATTGAAATTTATTTATTACATCTATGCTGCTGTCCAAAGTCACTCTTAATATTAGGCTCATATGGGATAAGGTTCTGGGTCACTGATCCAAAGCGTAGGGGTTTAAGCCTCAGCTTGAGTAAGGCCCTTAACCCTCTCGGCTCCAGGGTTGCTGTCTCATGGCTGACCCTGTGCTCTGACCCCAACGTTCTAAGAAGTGGGATATGCGAAAAAAGGATTTCCTTGAGGTGTATTGTATATGTGATAAACAAAGCCTTCTTCTTCTTCTAAAGCAAGAAGAGGTAGAAAACTGAATCCTGTGCTCTAAATGAGGCAGACATGTGTAACAGAGCTGAAGTAACACCTCAGCTGATTTGGACACAGAAGAATGTGGATATTGTACTCCTCTATAAACTAATAGTATAAGTACAACACTTCGGCCATGCCCAAATAACTCATACTGAAAAAAGCAAAACTCTTGATAGACCAGCTGATGAACAATATTGATCATACAACAACTAAGAAATATTGTAAATAGGGTCAAATTACATTATCAGTAATCTTCAAAACAAACAGCTGCAGCATCTGTCTAACCTCTGCATTTCTCTCACTCACATCCATATAGGTCAAGTGTAATGTAGCTGAACATTATCCTTTTTTACTGTCCTAATACTCTAGTGGTGTCTGGAGTGTAATCCTTTGTGATGTGCCCATAATTCCAGTTAAATTAGAATTTCAAAGAGAGGACACAGCGTGCTCTCATCAACCCACTAATACTCATTCTCACAGAATAAGCACCATCTAAAGCTAGCACCATGTCTTTTTTTTTAAACTGCAGATGCACAGCCAGTCAGCTCATCAATTTTACTGTACCAAGTAATGAATGGACCTGTTTTTACTCCGTGCCTTCGGAATTAAAATCTTTAATGTTGGTCTGCACTTTTTTTCCTTTTCAGTCTGCCCTTGTGAGCAATAATTTCTTTCCAAAAAAGAAAATTGCCATTTTGTGCCAAAAAGCAACCCAGCAGCTTGCTGAAGAGTGGGAAATAAATAAAGAAATAATAAACACAAAAGAAGTGGATTACTTTCTCAACATCTAATTTTTTAAAATGCCTTCAAAGGAGAAGCTAGAAGAAAACAGGCTAAGTAAACATTATCCAATCAAAGTATATATTACAAGAAGTGACAAAGGACAGAAGCCCAGATTTTGTGTGGTATAAACAAAACCACTGGCTAGCATGCTGTTTGAAAGAGGCAAAATTTGATTACACTTGATTTTAAAAAACCTGAGCTCAAAGCCTCAGCCTAGTATAGAATAGTAAGATCTAATTACTAAGAGATAGTAGGATGTTTTAGGCCTGTGATTCAATATTGTGACCAACAGTCACTGCACATGGTATATTCTTTTATAGAAAGCACTGTTACAAATCAAGAGCTTGCAATATTATTAAGGACATTATTTACATTTTCATCATTTACTATCCAGTGTCACCCAAATGAGGATGGGTTCCCTTCTGGTTCTTCTCAAGGTTTCTTTCCATGATTTCAGGAGGTTTTTCCTTGCCTCCGTCGCCTCAGGCTTGCTCATTAGGGATAAATGTTAAAGATAAATAGTAACTTAACTGTAAACATTACAAATTCTATTCTATGTTTCTATGCTTCTGTAAAGCTGCTTTGAGTCAATGTACAAATAAATTGAATTGAATCCTGCACTCACAAAAAACAATATCAACACTTCTCTGCAAAAAGGGAAAAAAACAACAATCATTATATTGTACACTTAATTGTATGATGAGTTCCCTAAGTTCCCTAAGTCTTGACCATTAACTGAGGAAATTCTGTGAATAGGTTCTTGACTTTTTTCTTAATACAAAAAGCTACTATGAAATGAACTGTGTATGGTGTTGTTCACGACAACTAAATCAAATATAAGGAGTAGTGTTTCCCTACATTTCCTGTTGACTACTAGACCTGGAAAAAACCCACAAACTATATCAACTGACTCTCTGTGGAGTGATCAGTCTCATATGACCCATAGACTGATTAGTTAATACTATTTAGATATTATTGTAATTAAGTTTTGTGCAAGAGAGCACAGAGGCAGGATTATTGCAGAACTAGAGTTTCAGAGAAGCGATGAGATTTTTATACACACCTAGATGCGTAAATTCTACACTTCTGCATCATCTACATCTATGAATCCTGAAGCTGATTATTTGGAAATATTTGGAAAACTGGATCTTTCTATTCGGAGATGGTTAAAGTGGATGTGTAAAGTGTAATGCTGTTAGATTCTGATTCGACCCTAGTGTTGTTTGGAATCAGGGTGTTTAACAGCCGGAATGGTACATGAATAATGTAACCTCATAGCTGCTGACTGCTACAGTTCAGTACAGGATGCTTTTCACCCCACTGTCTAAGACAAATCAACATCTATCCCTAAGTCTTCTTCACATTAAAAAAAAATGCCTTGATCAGTACAAGGTTGTCTTTTCAGCAAGAGCATCAGACAAGTCATAAAAGATAGACAAGAAGCTAGCCTATTACATACTGTTCTGTCTTTATTGCAACCAGAATTGCATTTCAAATAAACCATATTTCCCATAATGCACTGTGTTGCTGATCCTTACTTCGAAGTTCCCAAGGAATGTCTGGAGCAAGAAATCTCTGCTCTAGCAATATTTACAAACATTTACATTAAATGTGAGGAAATACAAAACTTATATTTTGCTAAGATTTTTTCCCATTTCTCTGAATGCCTAACAATTTTCTCTCACCATATTATAACGAAGAGTAAACTACAGATGGAAAATGCTTCTTTAGAGACACATAATGCCATTTATCTGATTTGTTCCCAACTATTTAAACCATTCATCAGCAACATTTGGAACATGTTGCATCACAGGACAGCTTCAGGAGAAAGTCATACCTGCCCTCTTCCACATACAAGAGCTCACAGATGCCCACGATTGCCTAGTGCCTCTGTGCTTGACAGAGAAGAGCAAGTAAGCCATCCATTACTTCCATAAAGCATGGACAACTGCTAGCCCTAGATATGAGTGGCATTGTCCAGATTTAAATTTATGATCTCCTAATGATTTCAAAAAGATCTATTTGTTTACCCTGAAATGAACGAGATGCTAAGTTCATGCTAGCTGTTGCTTTGTTTAATTTTCTAAGCTTTGCATGGGGTGTAATTCTCTCAGGACAAACTGTAAAGGGCATTCCAAACAACACTGTTTTAGCTATTCTATTTTTTACTCTTGTTCACCTTGGTAACTTTACAGGAGTAATTAATTATGGAAGAAGTAAGGTTTTATATCTTCACTCAGGATGCTACCCAGGAGTGTTAGCCATCTAGACTATCCACTGAAACGTACTTGTCTGAAGAACATGTAACACAACAGGGCTTTTTTTACTGCATAGAATATACTCTCTCCTGAATCATAGAATTTGGCATTCCTATCAGATAAACTGTCGTTTACCTCTTGATCTTATTAGATTAAACAAAACACAAGATAATGTCTTATACTATATGTAACAGCTTCAAAGGCTGTTAAAGGCTTTACAGATGGCAGAATGGAACTATTGCTCGGTTGACTGTAGTGCTTGTTAACTACAAATTGAATGACTTTCACCAATATGACCCTTGATATGCATTGCCTTTTGCTCACAAGGGAAGTACGAAAAAACATCTTCAGTGTAAAAACATTATTAAACCAGTAGACAAACTCTGTGAGTTGAACAACAGAGCTTTCCCTGCACGATAACAAGATAGAATAGCTTGAACTGCACTGCCACCCATAACAATCTATGATCAAATGATAAGGTAAGTAGGAGGCTGGACACTGCAGCACTGGGAAAAGTGACATCATCTGTTCAGTCCATACCACAGAAAGCTGTGGGGTATGCTGTCAAATAGTTCATGAGCATACTGCAAAATCCATTGAGATGTGATAACTTCCCCTTGAAATGACACTGGCACTGCTTCAATTAAATGAATCTATTAGATAATTCATAACAGGGCAGCTTCCTCAATAGGATGTAACACCAAAAATATGAAGCAAACTGTCAAAGCTGGAGTTTATTTAAGTTATTTTCACAAAAAGTGGCATAAGTGAACTCTGGGGGACCATATCCATATATATGGATCCACATGTATATGGATACCATATCTGTATCCATATACATATTGGTAAAGAAGTAAATCATACATTAAACTCACCTGTAATTTTGGAAGCGTCCGTACCATCGTTGATCCATGTAGAGTTACCAGATCCCTGTTGGCTGAGGTTTAGGTCCAGCCTATTGATAGTTCTGTGGTTTCCATTTTTATCTCGGGCCTCCGTTGGGTCTTTGGTCTGGTACCCAGCTTTGAACCATGACCCAGCTGTTTCATGAAACCACATGTCTTGAACTGTGTCCTTACCCCCATCCTCTTCTGGTAGCAATACAATGCGGTGGTTCAGCTGGGGACTGGACACCTTGGATGATAGTGGTGACAGGACAGGGGACATACTCTGAAGGCTGTTGGATGGGGGGTAGGATACATTAAAAACCCCAGAAAGGGAAGGAGATATGGGACTTTTTGTCCTGGGCCTGAGGTTGGAAGTTCCATTTTGAGAATCTATGAGTGGAAACGTCATTGCTTCAGAAGGTCTATCTCTAACACTTAGTTCCACATTGTTCTGGACTTTTAGCTTTTCTTGTCTCAAAATGTGGCTAGTGTTTTGTCCCATTGTAGCGCTAGCATTAGCAGTATGAGATGCTACTTCAATGACATTAGCAGAATCCTCTTTGCCCCCATGGTTGGAATTATCTAATTCCTTCATTTTAGCCAACACTTCAACAACTATGTCTCTCCTGTTCATTTTTATTATACAAAGGAGCTCCAGTCTTACCTCCAGAATTATTTTGCAAATTGTATTTCCCAGCAGAACTCATTTTTCCACTTGAACCAATATTATTTCCATTGGTCATTTGCTCCTGATGGGTATGGTACTGCTTAGCTTCTGTGAGACTATGGGAAAATGCTCCATAACTCAGACAGAACTGGTCCTCAAACTCAGTGAAATCAGTGCAGAGGTCTATCTCTGGCTGAAACAGACGTGAGTCCTCCATGAAGTCCCAGGCTTCCTGAGATGTCTGAAAAGGTTCATCCATTGGGAGAAGTGGCTCACTGCTGACACTGGCATATGAGTCAGATCCAGGAGTATGTGGTACATGCACAGAAGCGGGAGTTCCAGGCAACTTTTGGTTTTCATTTGCCGGCAGCAAGTCTGCATCCAGACGATTTTTCAACATTTCTGAAGCTGTGGTGGTCTGTACTTTCTTTTTCAACTTAGTCTGCAAGAACTCCTCAGCATTTTCCATCTTCTTACTACCTAGTTTCTTGATCTTTCTAACCCGAGAAGCAGGTCTCTTATGTTCTGGGGACATAGATAGGGTATGCTGAAGGTTGCTGCTGCTAACACCTTGAACAGGATGTATTTCATGCCCTTCAAATTGAGCCTGAAGCTTGCCATCCTGGTTGCCCATTCTGAATCTTGATGCACAGTCACCACACAGAGACAGGAGATCCACAAGCAGCTGGCAATGTTCTGCAGACAGCCAGTGAAGTTCAGCAATAACATTTATTGCTTCACAGGACTGCAAGACTTTGTTTGCTGGCTTGTAAGACTGAGTTCTTTGTTTCTGCGTTGCAGAAACTTCAGCCTTCTGGTCATGCTGATTGGTGTACAGGGACTGGCAGTGATGAGAGGTGTGGCCACTGCGTGTAAAGCCTCGCACTCCCCTAGTGGGGAAGTATGGGCTGATGTAAATAAACTCCTCAATTCGTTTGTGCAGACAGAGCACTGTGTGTGTGCCCTCCATTATGGGAGCCATTTAATTAATCACACACTTACTTGAAATATATGGCCATTCCAAGACTCTTGGCTTTGGTAATGGATTGCTTGGTAAGAAGAATCCTCTTGGTGATTCAAAATCTGTTAAGGAGAGGACACCTTTACTGACTTAAAATATGATCTTAAATAATTTTAGCACATGAATATGAATATGAATAATTCCTCTTACACATATCTTGCAATATTAAACCTGAAGACAGCTCATTTTGAATGAGCATTTTCTGTAACAGACATGCCAAGTCATTAAACAAATATTATAATTGGTGAAATAATGTATATATTTAAATGAAATAAATTGCAGGTTCCCTAATCTAACACGCACACATTAACTTCAATGCAGCAAAGCCTATTAATTGAATGATTAGTTTAATCAGGTGTAATACAGCAGGGAAACAGTAAAATGTGCACAGTACTTCAGTAACAGGGCTGGGATCCTGTAAAGCAGACAAACAGGATTCAGTGATGTTTTCTGTGCTATTGATCTATAATTCGGATCAATTTTAATACTAAACCCATAATGCCTCATAATTCCACAACAAAAACAAGTAAATTATACATTTTTTAACATTTGTTAATGACTAATCTTAAAAAAAAAAACACACAAAAAACAATTGCTGTACATAAAACAAACAGTTGTTATTGAATATTATTGATACTTCACAATCAGAAGATACACTTGTTGGTTTGTCAAATATTCTTTAAGTTCTTAGTTTCCTAAAACAAAACAACAAAATATAGTGAAATGGTTCTACTCTTTAAGGGTTCCACCAGAGGGACAACCAGAGAACCCTTAAGGATTGCTGGTTAGTGTCTCTATTCAGTGTGAATTCAGCCAGCTTTTATAGTGCATTATGAAGCACATGATTTTGTGCAATAGATCTCATGATCACATTTTTCTGTAAACTGTTATATTCTGTGTCAGAAGATGTTGTAGTAAATATTGTGCCGCTTTCTTGCGAAGGAATTTTTTTTTGACTTAATAATGATAATAATAATAATAATAATAATAATAATAATAATAATAATAAAAATTTTGATTTGCTCTGTAAAACAATTGTTATGCGGTCGTGTGCTTTCTTTAGCTTAACCGACTCTAGTTACTTTACAAAATCCAGCTTCACAGCTGTGGGAGAAATGCGGCATTAAGTTGTGCGGTGCGTCTCAACAAACCGCGCTTCAGCAGCGCTCACGTTTTGCGCTACATGTGAAACGTTACATAACATCGGCACTAAATACACGATAATCACGTGTGTAAAAGTGCGTTAAAGTTTGACGCACGCTTACCGGTTTCTCTGGCATGATGGTTATTTCCCCTTCATCTTTCTGCATCGCGCTAAACCCGTGCCTGCATTCACCGGTGCCTCTCGGAGGACAAGACTTCTCGCCTCCTGACCGACTGATGCGTGGTCCAATCAGAGCGCGGATACAGCTGTACGGGCGCCACCTCGAGCTGTGTCATAGCTCATGCGGATGCGGATTTTCAGGTGCAGAAGAGAGCAAGAAGAGAAGGAGGTGGTCCGCTTGCATATAGAACAGCATCAAAAAAATTAAAGGGGAACAGCATTGAACACGGGCTAAACCAGTTGATTTTCTTTCTTTCTTTTTTTTTTTTGAAGTCACAAATCAAGCAGAAGATAGATGAAAATAGGAAGCCTGTGACCATCACTGTTTCTTGCATATACTATATAGGACTATAGTATTTTTTGTGTGGATAAGTTCATGTAAATATTGTTATGTTATATACAAGCATTCACTTCTGCCACTCAAGCAGGTGGTGTGCATGTGGTTAAGTTATTGTACATAAGTGTTAGTTGCCACTGTGTGCAGAACAATAGGTATTGTTTATGTAATGTACATAGCGACCAAATTTGAACCCTGAAGCTGACATACCTGGAAACTGACTGTAATCCAATAGGCAGTATGTTCGTGAAAGCGTGAGAGTCTTATTAAGTTCTCCAGAATCGACAATTGTGTTGCAGTGCAGTTGTAACGCCACGCCAGCAGAGGGAGCCCTCTCCTGAGTACTGACTGTCTGCCGCTCCCTCTGCTTCATGGGTTACTTCCTGTTTGGTAGACATTTAAGCATGGCTATGCTCTCACTCAATTGTGAAGTATGGCCAGTTTACCTGCTTTACTGAGTGTTTCTATTGCCATTGATTGACTATTGTGTGTATGACCATTGCCTGCTTACTCTGTTTCTGTCTTTTGGATTACCCATTGTGCTGTTGTTTGGATCTGACTGCTGTATTGTGTATCGACCTCTGCCTGCCTCATGTTTATGTCTATTGCCTGCCGTTTTGGATTTGTTTGCTGTGGATTTAAATAAATTCCTGCATATGGATTCTAACGCCGCCTCCACGACTTTACAGAATACTTCGCCACCGATGAATCCAGCAGAAGTTTCCAACCTGCAGGCTGCGTTCGCTTATCAAAGCGATGTTCTCAGGGAATACCGAGACCAACTGACCAAAGCACAAGCAGCCAACGAATATCTCACTCAGCATTTACGATCACTACCACCGCATGTGCCCAGGAAGGTAAGCTTTGCGCTACCCGATAAATTTAATGGTTCAGCGGAGCAATGTAAAGGTTTTCTCCGTCAAGTAGAGATCTTTTTCATGCATCAAGGGACTGATTTTGAGTCTGAGGAGAAGAAGTGTGCGTTTCTCATGTCATTGCTAACTGGTAAAGTGATCGAGTGAGCCGCGGCAGTTTGGGAAACTGATCGCTTGTTCCAAACATCCTACACATATTTCGTGAAACAACTCAGAGATGTGTTTGAATATCCAGCAGGGGGCAAGGATGTTTCCACTCGTCTACTGCAGCTATCTCAAGGCCGCAGGTTAGCAGCTGAGTACGCCATCGAGTTCAGAACGCTCGCTGCCCAGAGTGGTTGGAATGATGTTGCACTCAAGGCCGTGTTTCAACGCAGTCTGAATATAGAGCTGCAGGCAGAGCTTGCTTGTAAGGGTGTGGACCACTCTTTCTCTGAATATGTAACACTGGCTATCCAGATTGATAATCTCATGTGTAGTACTCATGCTCGAATCAAGTCAGCGTCTATGAGAAACATACCTACCCAGCCACTAACACCGAGTTCCAACTCAACCCCATTCGTTGATCCTGCTAATCCAGAACCCATGCAGCTAGGAGCTACGAGGCTATCTCCTGAGGAGCGATCACGACGGTTAATTCATAACCTGTGCTGCTACTGTGGAGAGACAGGCCACTGCAATACAGAATGCCCACTCAAAACCCGAGGAAGCATCAATGATGTCAACCAGGTGAGTGTTGACCATCTTCTTCGAGCCAACGCATCGCTCACTACTATGGTTAAGATTACTACTGACAAAGACTCTTTTGACTTCACAGCGCTGATTGACTCTGGTTCTGCACCGAATCTGATACACCAAGATCTCATAAAGACATTTAACATCCCCATCCAACCCTGCAATCCTCCACTTAAGGTTAACGCCGTTAACAACAAGCCTATTGGAGATGGCATCCGCCACCAAACTCTGCCCATGCAACTTCAAGTGGGACTATTTCATCGGGAGACCATCACATTCTACGTAATTGACTCTCCACACCATGAAATCATCCTAGGGTACCCCTGGTTATCTGTTCATGACCCAGTCATCTCTTGGTATCAGGGTGAGATTACACATTGGTCACAATTCTGTTTTTCCCACTGTCTGGGCAACACAGTTATCAAGTCATGTCTAACCACCAGTGTAGAGAGCCCTGAGTGCAAGCCAGTCACCATCCCGTCATGCTACCAAGACCTACAGGAAGTCTTCAGTAAGGCTAAGGCTACCCAGCTGCCACCTCATTGTCCTTGGGATTGCGCTATCGACCTCCTGCCCAATGCCATGCCTCCCAAGAGCAAGGTATATCCTCTTTCACGTCCTGAGACCCAAGCCATGGAGGACTACATCGAGGAAGCTCTCAGTTCCGGTTTCATTCGTCCATCCACTTCCCCAGCAGCTGCAGGCTTCTTCTTTGTGGAAAAGAAGGATGGAGGGCTTCGCCCGTGCATCGATTACCGAGGTTTGAATAATGTCACGGTGAAATTTCGATACCCACTACCATTAGTACCTGCAGCGCTCGAACAGCTCAGAGAGGCAAAAATCTACACCAAGTTAGATCTCAGGAGTGCCTACAACCTCATTAGAATCAAAGAGGGAGATGAGTGGAAAACTGCCTTTCTGTCCACTAGGGGCCACTATGAATACAGGGTTATGCCGTATGGGCTAGCCAATGCACCTGCAGTCTTCCAGTCATTTACCAACGAGATCTTCAGAGACATCTTGAACAAGTATGTAGTTGCTTACATCGATGACATATTAATCTACTCCAAGTCGGAAGAGGAGCACCAGGGTCATGTCAGAACTGTACTCACCAGACTATTAAAGAATCAACTTTACATAAAAGCAGAAAAATGCGAATTCCATGTTCAGCGAACTGCATTCCTGGGATACAATGTCAGCCATCAAGGTGTGGAGATGGACAATTCCAAGATCACAGCGGTTACTGAATGGCCACGACCCACCACAGTTAAAGAACTTCAGCGTTTCCTGGGATTTGCTCATTTCTACTGACGCTTCATCCGCAACTACAGTGTCACAGCAGCGCCACTGACATCTTTACTGAAAGGTAAACCTTCGAGATTAAAATGGACGGAAGATGCCACTCGAGCATTCACTAACCTTAAGGACAGCTTCACGACTGCACCCATCCTTAAACATCCAGATCCCAACCTACCATTCATTGTAGAAGTTGATGCTTCCGATAGTGGAATAGGTGCAGTACTCTCTCAGCGCCACGGACAACCAGGCAAACTCTTCCCCTGTGCTTACTTCTCCATGAAGCTCACGGATGCTGAATGCAACTATGATGTGGGCAACAAGGAACTGCTAGCCATGAAAGCGGCAATCGAAGAGTGGAGACACTGGCTGGAGGGCTCCACTCACCCCTTCCAGGTAATCACGGATCACAAGAATCTTGAATACATCAAGAGTGCCAAGAGACTAAACCCCCGCCAAGCACGCTGGTCATTATTCTTTACCAGATTTCAGTTCACTGTAACCTACTGTCCTGGCAGCAAGAACAGCAAGGCAGATGCACTATCCAGAAGACATGATCATCCATAAACTGACTTTAAACCCAAGTCTATCTTACCACCATCCATTATCATCGCGCCTGTTACTTGGGATTTGATGGACGAGATCCAGAGGAAACAGCAGAGTGAACCAACGCCACCAGGTGGTCCTCCTCACAAACACTATGTTCCCTCAAATCTTCGAATCCGAGTCATGCAATGGGTCCACACATCACTGTGCTCAGGTCATCCAGGTATTTCAAGAACACTTCATCTCACACAAAACGCATTCTGGTGGCCGTCCATGGTGAACGATGTAGCAAACTACGTCAAGTCATGCTCAGTTTGTGCTCAGTCCAAAACACCCAAGGAACTCCCATTTGGTTTGTTACAGCCCTTGCCCATACCCCAAAGACCGTGGTCCCATCTCTCTATAGATTTTGTCACTGATCTGCCCCCATCAAACGGATTTACCATGATTCTGGTAGCCATTGACCATTTCTCAAAAGCCTGCCGGTTAATCCCTCTGAAGGGCCTCCCCACAGCCATGGAAACCGCTCAGTTACTGTTCCATCATGTCTTTAGAGTCTATGGTATACCTGAAGACATCGTTTCTGACAGAGGAACACAATTCACTTCACAAGTATGGAAAGCTTTCTGTAAGCAGCTGGACATCAACGTGAGTTTGACTTCAGGTTACCATCCACAGTCTAACGGGCAAGTGGAGAGACTGAACCAAGAGATTGGCAGGTATCTCAGGTCATACTGTGGTCGTGAACAGCATCGTTGGTCTGAGTTTCTACCATGGGCAGAGTACGCACAGAACTCGTTAAGGCATTCATCTACTGGTCTCACTCCGTTTCAGTGCGTACTAAGATACCAACCCCCCATGTTCCCGTGGTCTGGTGAGCCTTCTCTGGTCCCTGCAGTCGATGACTGGATTCGTCGTAGTGAGGGGGTGTGGGACAGCGCACATGTACGTCTGCAAAGGGCTGTCAGGAGTCAGGCGATCCAGGCCAACAGACGCCGTCGCCCACATCCTCCCAACCGGGACAGAGGGTCTGGCTCTCCACACGGGACCTCAAGTTGCGGCTACCCAGCAGGAAGCTAAGTCCAAGGTATGTAGGCCCATTCACAATCTTGAGACAGATTAATGAGGTCACTTACCAGTTGGAGCTTCCTGCTAATTATCGTGTCTCTCCCTCCTTCCATGTTTCCCTCCTCAAACCGGTCCCCCCGGATGCTGACCCCAATGTCAAGAACCGGGAGCCACCTCCACCGCTGGACATTGACGGAGCACCGGCATATGCGGTAAGGGAGTTGCTGGACTCCAGACGGAGAGGGAGTCAGCTCCAATATTTGGTGGACTGGGAGGGATACGGACCTGAGGAGAGATCATGGGTAACTGTTCACGACATCCTGGACCCATCACTGATTGAGGACTTTCATCGAGCCAGACCCGATCGTCCTGCACCGCGACCACGGGGACATCCTCGTAGAACGCCAGGAGTCGCTCCTAAGGGGGGGATCCTGTAAAGCCACGCCAGCAGAGGGAGCCCTCTCCCGAGTACTGACTGTCTGCCGCTCCCTCTGCTTCATGGGTTACTTCCTGTTTGGTAGACATTTAAGCATGGCTATGCTCTCACTCAATCAATCTAGCCATGGGGGTCACAGTCCAGTGACTTCTGCGCCGGTCCCAAGCCCAGATAAATAGAGAGGGTTGCGTCAGGAAGGGCATCCGGCGTAAAACATTGCCAAATTTAACCATGCGAATCGTCAGTACGAATTTCATACCGGATCGGTCGAGGCCCGGGTTAACAATGACTGCCATCGGCGCCGTTGACCTACAGGGCGCCAGTGGAAATTGGGCTACTGTTGGTCGAAGAAGTAGAGGAGGGAGGAGAGTGCACAGACAGAGAGAGAGAAGAGGAAAGGTAAGAGTGTAGGACTGAGAATAGGAACTCTGAATGTTGGTACTATGACAGGGAAAGGTAGAGAGCTGGCTGATATGATGGAGAGAAGGAAGGTGGATATACTGTGTGTACAGGAGACCAGGTGGAAGGGTAGCAAGGCTCGTAGTATAGGAGCAGGATTCAAGCTGTTTTATTATGGTGTGGATAGTAAGAGAAATGGGGTAGGTGTGGTCCTGAAGGAGGAGTTTGTGAGGAATGTCCTGGAGGTGAAGAGAGTGTCAGACAGGGTGATGAGTCTGAAGTTAGAGATTGAAGGGGTGATGTTGAATGTTGTTAGTGGTTATGCCCCACAGGTAGGTTGTGAGTTAGAGGAGAAAGAGAGATTCTGGAGTGAATTAGATGAGGTGATGGAGAGTATTCCCACGGGTGAGAGAGTGGTGATAGGAGCGGATTTTAATGGACATGTTGGTGAGGGGAACACAGGTGATGAGGAGGTGATGGGCAAGTTTGGAGTTAAGGAAAGGAACCTAGAAGGACAGATGGTAGTGGACTTTGCTAAGAGGATGGACATGGGTGTGGTTAACACTTATTTTCAGAAGAGGGAGGAGCATAGAGTGACTTACAAGAGTGGAGGTAGGAGCACACAGGTAGACTACATCCTATGTAGAAGAGGCAATCTGAAAGAGATTAGTGACTGTAAAGTGGTAGTGGGAGAGAGTGTAGCCAGACAGCATAGGATGGTGGTGTGTAGGATGACTTTGATGGGCTGTAAGACGAAGAGGTCAAAGATAGAGATAGAGAAGAAAACCAAGTGGTGGAAGCTGAAAAAGGAGGAATGTTGTGAGGAATTTAGACAGAAGTTGAGGCAGGCTCTGGGTGGTCAGGTAGTGCTGCCAGATGACTGGGAAACTACAGCAGAAGTGATCAGGGATACAGGGAGAAAGGTGCTGGGTGTGTCATCTGGAAGGAGGAAAGAAGATAAGGAGACTTGGTGGTGGAATGAGGAGGTTCAGGATAGTATCCAGAGGAAGAGGTTAGCCAAGAAGAAGTGGGACATGGAAAGGACTGAAGAGAATAGACAGGAATACAAGGAGTTACAGCGCAGAGTAAAGAGGGAGGTGTCTAAGGCCAAGCAGAAGGCATATGACGAGTTGTACACTAGGTTAGACACTAGAGAAGGAGAGAAGGACTTGTACAGGTTAGCTAGGCAGAGGGATCGAGATGGGAAGGATGTGCAGCAAGTTAGAGTTATTAAGGATAGAGATGGAAGGGTGCTCACAAGTGAGGAGAGTGTACAGAGGAGATGGAAGGAATACTTTGAGGAGCTGATGAATGAGGAAAATGAGAGGGAAAAAAGAGTAGAAGGGGTGAACTCTGTGGAACAGAAAGTAGATAAGATTAGGAAGGATGAAGTCAGGAAGGCTTTGAAGAGGATGAAAAGTGGGAAGGCAGTTGGTCCTGATGACATTCCGGTGGAGGTCTGGAAGTGTCTGGGAGAGGCAGCAGTGGAATTTTTAGCTAGTGTGTTCAACAGGGTTTTAGAGAGTGAGAGGATGCCTGAGGAATGGAGAAGTGTGTTAGTGCCGATCTTTAAGAATAAGGGTGACGTGCAGAGTTGCAGTAACTATAGGGGGATAAAGTTGATGAGCCATACAATGAAGCTATGGGAAAGAGTAGTGGAAGCTAGGTTAAGGAAGATAGTGGAAATTTGTGAGCAGCAGTATGGCTTCATGCCCAGAAAGAGCACAACAGATGCAATTTTTGCTCTGAGGATTTTGATGCAGAAGTACAGGGATGGTCAGAGGGAGTTGCACTGTGTGTTTGTAGACTTGGAGAAAGCGTATGACAGGGTGCCAAGAGAAGAGCTGTGGTACTGTATGAGGAAGTCAGGAGTAGCAGAGAAGTATGTCAGAGTGGTGCAGGACATGTATGAGAGGAGCAGGACAGTGGTGAGGTGTGCTGTAGGTCAGACAGAGGAGTTTAAAGTGGAGGTGGGACTGCATCAGGAATCGGCTCTGAGCCCCTTCCTGTTTGCTATAGTGATGGACCAGTTGTCAGAGGAGGTCAGACAGGAGTCTCCTTGGACAATGATGTTTGCAGATGACATTGTGATCTGTAGTGAGAGCAGGGAGCAGGTGGAGGAAAACCTGGAGAGGTGGAGGTTTGCGCTGGAGAGAAGAGGAATGAAAGTCAGTCGTAGTAAGACTGAGTACATGTGTGTGAATGAAAGGGAGGGAAGTGGAACAGTAAGGTTACGAGGTGAAGAAGGTACAGGAGTTCAAGTATTTGGGGTCAACAGTCCAGAGTAATGGAGAGTGTGGGAAAGATGTAAAGAAGCGAGTGCAGGCAGGTTGGAATGGGTGGAGAAAGGTGTCGGGAGTTCTGTGTGATAGGAAAATATCAGTGAGAATCAAGGGGAAGGTGTACAGGACAGTGGTGAGACCGGCCATGCTGTGTGGTTTAGAGACAGTGTCACTGAGGAAGAGACAGGAGTCAGAGCTAGAGGTAGCAGAGCTGAAGATGTTCAGGTTCTCTTTGGGAGTGACAAGATTGGACAGGATTAGGAACGAGTACATCAGAGGGACGGCTCATGTTGGATGTTTGGGGGACAAAGTTAGGGAGACCAGATTAAGATGGTTTGGACATGTTCAGAGGAGGGAGAGTGAGTATATTGGTAGGAGAATGTTGGACATGGAGCTGCCAGGCAGGAGGCAAAGAGGAAGGCCAAAGAGGAGGTATATGGATGGAATTAATGAGGATATGAAGCTAGTGGGTGCAAGTGTTGAGGATGCAGAAGATAGGGATAGGTGGAGAGAGATGATTCGCTGTGGTGACCCCTGAAGGGAAAAGCCGAAAGAAGAAGAAGAAGAAGATGCTCTCACTCAATCGTGAAGTATTGCCAGTTTACCTGCCTTACCGAGCATTTCTATTGCCATTGATTGACTATCGTGTGTATGACCATTGCCTGCTTACTCTGTTTCTGTCTTTTGGATTACCCATTGTGCTGTTGTTTGGATCTGACTGCCGTATTGTGTATCGACCTCTGCCTGCCTCACGTTTATGTCTATTGCCTGCCGTTTTGGATTTGTTTGCTGTGGATTTAAATAAACTCCTGCATATAGATTCTAATGCCGCCTCCGCGACTTTACAGCAGTCAAGCTGCATGCTCTGAGGCTATATTTACTGTGTTAGTAAATATAGCCTGCTAACAAGTATTGGTAATGAATGCTTCTGGCTCTATACATATAAAGATCTCCTACATAAGTGCAGAATGAATTCAGATGTTTGTATTTCTGTCTAACATAACCAACATGTGTGTTTCTTTATTTATGTCTATATTTATGTTTATTTTTAGATTTTAAGCCAGACCACAAACTTCTTGAATACCAGTCCCCAAACACGTTAGCTAGGTAGACAGTACTGTACAGTTAGCATTACCCGACTCTGGTATCTTGCTACTACTATATGTAACATATTGGACATCATATTCTATTTTTCAAGTTATTCTTACTTCTTCTTATGCCTTCATATTTATATTAATCACATTTTTAATGTAGTTTCTTAATTTAGTTTGTTTATATACATAGGCTAAGGGGGGCATTGGTGGCTCAGTGGTAGGTTTCTCGTCTACCATTCGGAAGGCCCGGGGTCAATTCCCAGCAAATGCCCTAACCCCAGCCACTGGATTCAGTGCCTGTCCCAAGCCCGGAAAAAAATGGGAGGGTTGCGTCCGGAAGGGCATCCGGCGTAAAACCTGTGCCAAGTTGTTGTGCGGACCAGTTGGTTCTCTGTGGCGACCCCGAACTGGGATCAGCCGAAAGCAACATCTTCTATATACATAGGCTAAGGACGAATATGTCAGGCTTTCAATTAACTCCAAGTTATGTACTGTATACAGTATATATCGTCCTGTGTATGTGATGAATAAAGATTTTGATTCTTTAAAGCTGGAATGGGGAAAAGTTGACTGGCTGGAGGTCTCTGAAGACCACAGGTAGCCCTTAATGGGCTCTCACAATCTGTATGATTTTAATCTACTTTAGGATAAGAGAATAACATGCCTTCTCTCTCTCTCTCTCTCTCTCTCTCTCTCTCTCTCTCTCTCTCCTCTCTCTCTCTCTCTCTCTCTCTCTCTCTCTCTCTCTCTCTCTCTCTCTCTCTCTCTCTCTCTCTCTCTCTCTCTCTCTCTCTCTCTCTCTCTCTCTCTCTCTCTCTCTCTCTCTCTCTCTCTCTCTCTCTCTCTCTGTCTCTGTCTCTGTGTGTGTGTATGTGCCTACCTGATTCTGAAAATAATTTGACCTGTAATGATGCTGTCTATTGTTAAAAACATAAATATATTTGTATATGATTTCATTGAAATTTATTTATTTATGCTTAGCAAAAAACAAAGTAAATAAATTATTTTTTGCAGATGACTATTGGCATATTTGAAAAACTGTTAAATATGTGGTATCTATTATTATTATTATTATTATTATTATGTGTCCTATAAATGTCCTATAAATTTTAAATATTACACTTAACTACCGACTTGAGCCTGTATGTAGACTACAAATCAAATTAGAATAGTTGTATGTGTTTTAACAATGTATGGGTTGCTGTTTGGTGGAGATAATCTTTAATGTCTTCATAAAGGTCAAATGTGTCAAAGAAATGTGCTCAGATGTTTCAGTGAAATGAGGAACAAAGTACTAGGTTGTTGTCACACCACTAGAGGACAGCAGAAGATCGGGGGTCTTGATACACCAGCGCATGCTCAGCTGGAGGACTGCTATAGAGTGGAAAAAACTGATCCTGGGGGAGATATGATTCATCACAGAAAAGCATTTCATTGTAAACTCTTTAATGTATTGCACTAACCTTTGATACTACTTTTAGCCAGTGGCTGTGTAATGGACTGTTTCCATACACTTATAATCATGTACAATTGCATATGCATTCCTGTGATCGGTATTCATTCATCTTCAGTAACCACTTCATCAGAGTGTCCGGAGACATTTCTTGGTGCACTGGCAGGAATACACCCTGAATGTGTCACCTGACCATCCCAAGGCCTCATGCACACACAAACATTTTCACAAACTCATTCAAACGATTTAGAGTAGAGTTTTTGTGAGATAGGAGGAAACCGCAGAACTCAGAGGAAAGCCATAATATGTGAAAGCAACCTGAGCTCAGGGTCAAACTGGGAACACTTTATCTGTCACTCAGTGAGACCCACAAAGGGACTATCAAGAGCATCCTGAGCAGCTGCATCACTAACTGGTTTGGAAATTGCACCGTCTCAGATCACAAGACCCTGCAGCAGATAGTGAGGACAGCTGAGAAGATCACTGTCTCTTTACAACACACATCTGCAAAGCCAACAGCATTGTGGATGATCACAAGCACCTCTCACACAAACTCTTCAGCCATCTGAAAAAAGCTACTGAAGCACTCAAGCCCTCACAACTAGACTTTGCAACAGTTTCTACCCTCAAGCTATCAGACTCCTCAATACCCAGAAACTAGAAAACACACACACACACACACACACATGCGCACACATATTCGTACATTATACGTCTCTGCACAAGTGCAAAAGTTGGACATTTTTGCACATCAAATTTTTAATGCTGCTACAAACTGCTGCTGTCATATGTCTACATATGTTTACAAAACAAAGCATCCTTATTTGCACTCAAAACCAGACTGTATATCAGTAAGTGCTATTTTATGTATCCGTCATTTAATATATTTTAATTGTCTCTTGCACTGTTTGCACAAGGCTGCACATATGCACTTATGAATAGGTTAATTTTTATTCCTTAGTCCTTAGTCCTGCATTGTTTTATGTAGCTCTGTGTCTTTATGTAGCACCAGGGTCCTGGTGTAGAACGTTTTATTTCACTGTGTACTACATCAGCTATATGGTCGAAATGACAATAAAATGTACTTGACTTGATTTGACTTGTGAGCTGTTTAAAAGAAGAGAAAATTCTTTCCTTAAACAAGTCTTTAAAGAAGTCTTTCCTTAAACAGTGATGGAAAAAGTTCTACACCTGACCTGCTACATACATACAATATGTAAATAAACTAGATAAGTTTATACTAACAGAAATACTGATAAGGCAGACTAATGTATAAAAATGTGGTTATTTAAATGTAAAAAAACCAACTGCTTCTTCCTTTCATATTATACTGAAAAGCTGTGTCAAGTACTTAAAGGTGCATTAGATAAGATTAGTCTATTTTTTCAACATTAGGTTTCTAACAGGTCAACATGTTCACAAAGCTCCACCCCCAGGCCCTATGATGGTCTTACATATTTTCTTTGATATTTGTACAGGCAAGGAATACAAAAAAAATCAACAATTGTCATGTCGACTTTGATGAGAATCTCCAAAAAATGTTGCCAACACTTTCCAATCCATGCCACAATTTATCAAGATTGGAGATTGGAGCCAAGTATTAGTACAAAAAAAAAAGTTTTTTTCTGGACCAACATACTGCACACACCTTAGATGCAGTGTGTATCCTTTAGACTACTGCACTAAACTTACCACATTTTACCATCACTTAACATCTCACTTCATGTAAGACTTCAGGAAGCAGCACTTAATAGTTTGTTCTAATACTAAGACTAAGTATTTAGTAGTAAGACTAAGACTAAATATTTCTACAAATCTCATTTGTCATGGCTCAGCCACCTGCGCCATGAACTGCTCTCGCTGCTACCATCAGGCAGATGGTATCATAGCATCAGATCCCGCACTAGCTTGGACTCCAACCAATATCTCCACCTATAGTACAACCCACAACCCACTCAATATTCCTTGCACTGCACTTTATCATTTACTGCACATTTACACTGGACTCTGACTGATGGATAGTACTGATATCAAACTCTTACTGTCCTTGAACTGTATGTGCAATATTTCCCACTATGAAACTTCTGGATGGCATCCAATGTTAACATCGCTTTATTATGTCACTAGTCATGTCATTTTTGCTTGACAAAAATAATAATAATATAATAATAATAATAATAATGACAAAATTATGTCATTTTTGCTTGCTAGAATATATTAACAATTTAGAGTACTGAATATGCAGTTTCTCCCTCTAGGTCTATATATATATATATATATATATATATATATATATATATATATATATAATATATAATGCACACATTCTGCACAGTTATATAATTACACAACACTTTGTCTGCTGTAAATACAACTTGCACATACCTTCTCTATGCACGTACTGATTGCCTTATTTATTGATGTACATATTTCCATATTTATCTGAACTTGTTCATTTGCACAATTTCTGCTATTTGCACTTCTGGTAGATGCCAAACCACATTTCGTTGCTATGTACCTGTACTTTGCAATGACAATAAAGATCTATCTATCTATCTATCTATCTATCTATCTATCTATCTATCTATCTATCTATCTATCTATCTATCTATCTATCTATCTATGTCAATATGACTTTATACAGTGTTTAAAGATTACTATTATTTCATTACTTTGGTTACATTTTGTACTGCATAAGAGCTATTAATCATGTTTGCACTTTGTTTGGGTACAACTGTCTCACAAGAATTTCATTATAGTATGATATATACAATAAACCTGAAACCATATGGAGTCACTGTAAAGTTTAAAATTACAGTAAACCTGATAAACACATGAACATTTATAACATTTTTAAATAATCACTTCTCATCCAGTGCAGAGAATAATGACATCAAAGATGAGACAAGTCTCAAGACTGCACAGAAATTGTATATTAGAGATGAACAAAAACATTTAACTGTCATATTCAGTCAGTATTAAGCATAAATGTAAGTAACAAAGCATTTTATTTTTAAATACAAAAAACATTTGTATACAAATACAAATATAGGCCTGCTTGTTTTCGAGTTATTGGTATTTAGATTAAACACATTCAATACAAGTGACCAGTCAAACAACTAATACACTTATATTGCCAAAGGTTTTGGGACGTCTGCACGGACTGCATGGAGTTGGCCCACCCTTTGCAGCTTTAACAGCTTCAACTCTTCTGGGAAAGGTTTCCACAAGGTTTACGAGTGTGTTTATGGGAATCTTTGACCATTCCTCTAGAAGCGCATTTGTTAGGTCGGGCACTAATGTTGGATGAGAAGGCCTGGCTCACAGTCTCCACTCTAATTCATCCCGAAGGTATTCTATTGGGTTGAAGTCAGAACTCTGTGCAGGCCAGTCAAGTTCCTCCACACCAAACTTGCTCATCAGTGTCTTTATGGACCTTGCTTTGTGCACTGGTGTGCAGTCATGTTGGAACAGGAAGGGGTCATCCCCAAACTTTTCCCAGAAAGTTCCCATAAAGAAATTGTCCAAAATGTCTTCGTATGCTGAAGCATTAAGTGTTCCTTTCACTGGAAGTAATGGGCCAAGCGCAACCCCTGAAAAACAACACATCAATTCAATGATTTGGAGGGGTGTCACAAAACTTTTAGCAATATACTGTAACTATGTCTTCAATAAATATAGTAACTCTGTAATATCCAACAGCATAACAAAGTTGTAAAAATTGCAGAAGCAACTAACAAAAGTGCTTTGCAGTCTCTATCAAAAACAATTACTAATTTAAATACTTGGTGAACATCTAGGCAAAGAGGTAGACATCATCTGAAGACAGGCAGCCACTCTGCTCTAGAAACCAGGAGAAGTTTATTCCACCACCTGAATCTCATGACAGAGAAGAGTTTTGATGCATGTCTTCCTTGTACTCTGTGAGATGGTGGGTTCAGTTGAGCAATGCTAGATGCATGCATGAATGAATTCACAGAGCACTTTCTTTGAGAGGTCACCTCTCTTTGTCTAGCAAGAATCAAAGTAAAAAATACTTTTGGTTGACTTTCTGCTTGGTCTGATCTGGTTTCACACTTATGTAGGTTTGGTTTTTGATGGTGGACTGGCTGGCAGCTGTATGTCCCAGGGTGCCCTTTGTGTCTGTCACCTTTTGCCTCCCTCTTTTAGATATGCTGTCATAGCTAGAGTCTTGCCGGAGTTTTTGCTTGCACACAATACTTAATATTAAGCATATTGAACTTAAGCATTGAGTGATAATAAGCATCTCTCTCTCTCTCTCTCTCTCTCTCTCTCTCTCTCTCTCTCTCTCCTGAGAGAGACATGCTGGATTCTTCTCTCTGGATGGATCTGCCTGATCTATCCTGATGCAATGAACCCACATGGACAGCCTGCAGATACGTGGGATTGCTGTGGATGCAGAACAACAGAATCTCTAAAAACACCCCTAATGGTGCCAAATAAACACACTAAGAAACAGCTCAGTGAAATTTCCAAGGCGTACATCAGTTGCACGTAACTGAAATGAGTTAACCAAGCATGATTTGTTTTCATGCATGCAGCATGGTTTATCCAGGATGTCTAAGGTGTTTAATAGTTGACTTTTCCTTTAACGGCTTCTGAGCAACTGTTGAACTGGTGGCTTGCGAACCAATCTGGCAACCCTGTTCCCGTGCGTCTCGGTGCCCCGGCGGAGCGGCGATGCGCGCGCACACACGCGCTCTTTGCGCTACAGCGAGCGGAGGCTGCGTGCAGACGGGGCTGCGGTGGAGCGGCTGTGGCCCTGCATGGCTGTGGATTAGCTGTCAGTGTGTGTGTGTGTGTGTGTGTGTGTGTGAGTGTGTGTGTGTGTGTGTGTGCGTGCGTGAGTGAGTGTGTGAGGAGGCGAGAAGAGCGCGAGCAGCCATGGCTGAAGGCGGAGAAGCGGAAGACGAGATCCAGTTCTTACGAACGGTAAGCAAGATATCGTTTGCTTTCAGATCGCACGATGCTTTTTAACGTGATGTGCTGCAAACGGCATCGTGGCACACTTGGGCATGGACGCGTCATAATAGAGAGTGAGAGGGAAATGGTTTTTCTTGTGGTGATTGTGGTGATGCGGTTCCTCTGTTGATAGCAAGACAGAAAGAAAAAAAAAACGCCATCACCGCGTACACACATTCACACTCATTTAATGAGATATAGCTCTACAACAGCAGGTCTGCTACCGTGCATGCAGCATCGTGCCACACTTGTACAGGATGCAAGAAGCGCACAAGAAGAGACGAAATAAAGAGTCGTTATTATTATTTCTACTACTACTACATCACTCTATATGGTGCTTCTATTGCACTCATACATTCACATAAGACTTGACTGAATTGATTAGGCTAGAAAAGATTTTTTTTTCCTTCTCATTGACATAACCCATGTTGGAAAGCCGCCGTAATGATCCATATTCTTATTTATTGTTTTTGCATTTTGCCTCTACACACTAAATTCCCAGACACCTTTTGCAGTCTAAATGCAGTACAAAGTGAAATGTTTAAGTGTGGCAGCTGCGAGAAAACAAGCCGCATGAAAAGATCCACCGTTTCGTTTATTCTGCAAGGTGAATGGTGCAGGGACGGCAAGAAAAAGATATTGTAGTTAAGTACAGAAGGAAATTGGTGTACAAGCTTAAACACTTGTTGACTTGCAGGAAGCATGGATAAACTACTGGAAATTCGGACATTATAAGTTTCCCATAACAACTGCAACAACAGCAGCACCAAACAAATGCAGTTCTGCAGTTTATGCGTCCAATCGAGGTTTTATTGGGATTTAAGTTTCTTCTTAGTGCAGAAAGGATCACCATTAAATTCTCATTACAGAAACATATGGCAGCTTGTTAAGATAATATGAGCTGAGTAAAGTCAATTATGAAGTGAATTATTTGTGCACTGTTTTTTTTCTTTCACCTTGTTTGGTTTTCTGTCTTTCTTCACAGATCTGACACTGAATATCAGTAGTGGTGCTGAATGATATTTGGGGGATGCTGTAGTGGTATCATATTGGACTAAAATCATTTTCCAATCCTGTTCTCTGATCTGTTTTGTTATGTACAGTATGGTAAACAATACTCCACACTTATCATTCCATATCATTCCACTCCCACTCCATAAACGCAGGACTCAAATGACAATTAATGCAGTTGTATAGAGCACTTGCATAATCAGTTACTGTGAGGTTGTTGATGTTAAATCTCTACTGAGACAATCAGCTGATGCGCAAAACTCTAATATTGGCATCAAATCAAAAAAATGGAAAAACTGTGGTCACCCATTGTGAGCGCCCATGCTGACTGCATCTAAAATCTAACAAAACAGCTGTTTACACTGTCAGACCTCTGCTTTTCCCACCTCCTTCCGTTTCCTGTATTAAAGGTCATAACTCTCCAGCTCAGCATAGCTTTGCATAATACAAGTGAAAAAAAAAAACCCCTCTCTCTTGTGGTAACCATAGTGATGGCAATGTAACGTACACCTAGTGCTTATCCTCCTCTGGTTGCAGTGTTATACACTTTAAACGCACAGAATACATTGGCAAAAGAAAATATTTGATCATAAACATCGTTATACTTTGAGCCCCCAGTCATTCATCTCATCAGCTACGACCTGGCCTGAAAAAATCTAATCAAAGCACTTCTACCA
Source organism: Hemibagrus guttatus (assembly GCA_033459395.1). Lineage (NCBI taxonomy): Eukaryota > Metazoa > Chordata > Actinopteri > Siluriformes > Bagridae > Hemibagrus > Hemibagrus guttatus. The sequence goes on along the minus strand of JAUCMX010000008.1, from coordinate 7,843,039 downwards.
CTTATTCCAAAGAAAAATATCAAGAGATATTAAGGTAAACGATGCTTTAGGAGTGCTAGACGATAAATGAGGAAAAAATGATTGGATTGATAAATGTAATTGTTTTTTGATGCAGGGAACTGTGTCTTACTGGGTATGTGTTTGGGTGGGGTTAAAAAATTGTACTGCAAGCAGCCACTAGAGGGTATCTGAGAAACCGACTTCACTCTTTAACCTGTCTCAAACTGTCCTCTTTACACAATTTAAGATTGATCAGAGCTCAGACCTTAGTTTAACAAACAGTTTTGCACTGTTTGCAGAAATGGAGCTGAGATGCCAGTAATGGAAGCATGTATGTATCTTATGTATACACAAGTGAATGTAATACAGATTTTCTTGCAATATTGTCTGGCCATGACCAGTATGAAGAATAGTTCAAATAGTTCCCCCTGGGTCATTGTAAACTCTGGGTAAACAGAATCCTGAGTTATCTTGTTTCCTATTTCACACTGCTCATACTTTACCTGGCGTTAACTATTAATCAATGCTGTTCATAATCTGACATTTCACACCGTACATTCCTAAACCCTGGCTCAACCTTCCTATCTGCAACAACTATGATTATGACCGTGTGTGTGTGTGTGCTTGTGACCACGGCTTGTCTCGCACTTTTGCAGCACAAATGTCACCACGTAAATAAAAAATAAGCTGTTTTTTAAGCCTCCTAAAAAGGCAGGAAACCAAGCACAAACATAAAGAAAAAACAACTGACTGTATGAAGTGATATGAGGCACGAACTGTTCAGTTTCTGATTGGGTGTCTGATGTTAAGCATCTAGAAGTAACCTTCTAACACCACATTGCTTCACACTGTACACGTTTGACACCACAATGCAGGGTTAACAACAGAAAGTGGTCCCTTCTTTGGAGCAGGGTTTTCATAACTCTGGGTTGAAAGTGGTTCTAACTCCGCTTCTAAATTATCAGTATGAAATGTTCCTCTAGCCGGGGTTAAAAACAGGGTTTCAGATGATGATAGTACAGGATTAAGCGCAGTGTGAAAAGCCCTATTCTAACTGTTTGTAATGATCACAGTATTTCACTCAGTTTTGGACAATATCAATACTAATAAAGATATTTTAGGAGAATATTAAATATATACAGTACATTTTTAAACATTTATTGCATTAATCATACTTATGAAGCCCTGGAGATGTCACAACATTTTATTTTATGTGCATAGTTAAACTTATGTTGAGGTCCAGATTTTCTATGGCATGTTAATTCTTCTGAGATGAAATGATGAACTACAGCCATTTAAACTGTAATTCTAGCTGATGAGAACAGATGGACAGTCGTATTTTAAAGTGATATACACCTGCAGCTTTTCTTAGCAATCCCAGTCATTTGATAGCTTTAAAAGTTAATGTATAGTTGTATTTATTCTTGCAAGTACCTCATTGGCTCAGGGGTGTGTACATACGGTGGAGCTTCAATAATGAATGAATTTCATGAAAGAATAATCAAAATGTTGGTAGATGCATGCTGAATAATTTAAGCTGCTCTGGCGGCATGGGACAGTGAGCTATCACATTACTGATATTTTCAAGTGATGACTTCTGATTCCATTACTATAACTGTTGATGCCGCTACTGTCTATTGGCTTCACATGACTCAGCTGTCAGCCATTACAAGGTTATCCAATAAGATGATGATATTGACGGTAGATGATGAAAGGTGTTGATACTGAGTACAGATATCTTTACAGAGGTGGTACAATACATTAAGAACCAGGAGATGTAAACTTTAGGTTATTACTGCTAATGCAACTTTCTTCCCTCACTCACAAAGCGCAGTTTTTTAAAAACTGTTGCTTGTAGCTTATTTAGCCACTCTCTTGAGTCTGGTCTGTATAAATATATGTGACCTAGTACTACATACTTTGACAGAACGAGGCAATTTGACTGACATGCTGTCAATTTTACTGTAGCACAATAAAAAAAAATTACTGACTGCTTTATTTTCTGGCCTCCTGGAAAGAGCATGGAAGCAGGTATACATACTGAAGACTTCAGATGCTCTGTAGCCTGTGAGTATCAGAGGCTGAGATTAGATAGAATAACAGAATTCAGATAATTAGATATGTAATATAATTAGAGTAGGTAAAATTGGAATAAGACGCCGAGCATAATAAATAAATAAATAAATAAAGTTTTTTATTGAGAAGTTAAAGGGGCTTACACATTGGCTTAGTGGTTTGTTTGTTTGCCTTGCACCTCTGGAGTTGGGGGTTTCTCTGTCAGTCCAAAGACGTGTTGCAGGCTGATTGGCATCTCTGTATTGTCCATTGTGTGTGTGTGTGTGTGTGTGTGTGTGTGTGTGTGTGTCTGTGTGTGTATGTGTGTTTCCTGCCTTGTCTTCTCGAAAAGACTCCAGAGACCCTGTGTAGCATAAGGGGTACAGAAAATGTTAAAGAGGCATTTGTCATATATTTTAGTGATATTATTGTCAGGATGGTTGGACATCTCCCTGTCAGAACACTAGGGGGCGTTTCAGCAGTGGGTTTTCTGTGTCATGTGGTTTGTTTTGTGTTTTCACGTGTGCCCTGCCTAATTCTTAGCCCCTCCCTATTTCTGCTCACCTGTTCCCAATGTGTCATTATTATCTCCCCTATTTATATTGGTCGTCTTGCATTTGTGTTTTGCTGAGTCCTCGTCGTAATTGTGTGCCTCTTTTGGTCTCGGGATTTAGTTTTGTGTAGCTATTGCTCAGTTTTTTCCCCCCAGTGTTTCCCGTGTATGTGTTTGCTTCTTTTAAATAAACTTAATTATCCTGACTGGCTGCTATTTCTGCATTTGGGTCTGGTTCTGCTTTTTGGAGGCACTACGTTTCCTAACAATTATATGTAGAATTTATGGAATTGCAGTGGTAGCTCTGTAGTTAAGGTGATAGATTACTGGACAAGCGAGTGCATCATATCAGATATATATTTGAAAGTATCACTATAATTATCTTCTGGCCACCAATCAACAAAAATACAGGCTACATCCTAACTAGTGAGCATGCTAGCTATACCACCAACTCAACAACCTGGATAAAAAATATGTAATTTCAGCTAGAAAGCACCAAATAAGCCTTTTAATCCTTAAAGTTTCAAATTCTCCAACTGTTCTCTCAACTCCTTATACTCAGGCGTGCACTGTAGATTTCTCATAGGACAGCACTGAACACGGTTACAAGCAATTGATTTAGCTTAGGGTTTCATGATATTACATAATACATCAGCGTAAACTTACTTTGGCTGGAGCAGCAACAGGGAATATAAAGCACATTTAAAGAAAACTAGTATAAACTTAACACTACGGAAAAACTAATGATCATTTTTTTTTCTCTTTTCAATACAAATTTGATATCACATCTCTGAGCATTGCCTGGAGGAGAGAGATACAAGTAGCAAAGCTGTGAGTTAAATTTTACAGTGGTACCATCACTAAGTTTTAAAATGATATTTGAATTTTATATGTTGACCGAGTAAACACAATTTTGTTTCGTTTTCTGAACCTATGTATTCTATATACACTGATAAGCCATAACATTATGACCAGCTGCTTAATATTGTGTTGGTCCCACTTTTACTACCAAAACAGCCCTGACCCATTGAGGCATGGACGCCACTAGATCCCTGAAGGTGTGCTGTGGTATCTCGCACCAAGATGTTAGCAGCAGATCCGTTAAATCTTCTTAGTTGTGAGGTGGGGCCTCTATGGATCAGACTTGTTTGTCCAGCACATCCCACAGATGCTCGATTGGATAGAGAGCTGGGGAATTTGGAGGCCAAGTCAACACCTCAAACTCGTTGTTGTGCTCATCAAACCATTCCTGAACCATTTTTACTTTGTGGCTCGGTGCATTATCCTGCTGAAAGAGGCCATAGCCATTAGGGAATACCGTTTCCATGAAAGGATGCACATGGTCTGTAACATTGCTTAGGTAGGTGGTGCATGTCAAAGATCCACATGGATGGCAGAACCCAAGGTTTTCCAGCAGAACATTGCCCAAACCATGACACTGCCTCCACCAGCTTGCCTTCTTCCCATAGTGCATCCCGGTGACATGTGTTCCCCTGGTAAGCAACGCACACGCACCTGGCCATCCACGTGATGTAAAAGAAAATGTGATTCATGAGATCAGGCCACCTTCTCCCATTGCTCCGTGGACCGGTTCTGATGCTCATGTGCATATTGTCAGCGCTTTCAGCCCCATACGCAACAAACTGCAACAAACTGCAATGCACTGTGTATTCTGACATCTTTCTGTCAGAACCAGCATTAACTTTTTCAGCAGTTTGAGCAACAGTAGCTCGTCTGTTGGATTGGACCACATGGGCCAGCCTTCACTCCCCACGTGCATCAATGAGCACTGGCCGTCCATGACCCTGTCGATGGTTTACCACTGTTCCTCCCTTGGACCACTTTTGATAGATACTGACCACTGCAAACACCCCACAAGAGCTGTAGTTTTGGAGATGCTCTGATCCAGTCGTCAATCATAAACATGATTGATTTAGTTTTCATCTTTGCTGTGGACTGAATCTGAGTGTGTTTTTTGTTTTTTATTATTTTGCTGCTGTTATGTGAAGTAAGGTATCTCACCTGTCCTGTGTCCAGCATTGTTCCCATGCCACTCATGCAGGTGTGTTGTGGAAACGTGCATGAGTGGTGTCATCGGATAAAACACATGCACAGGTTACTTCACTGTCTGAACAAATGCAAAAACAGGTACAAGTTACGCTCACATTCATGTTAATCATGGCACAGAATCACTTCAAACCAAGCCTACAGATAGTCTCGGGTTTGGTACCGTGTTGCGCTTCCCAGTCCACATGACCGCTTTTACATGACCAATTTCCGATGCAAACCTTCCTGCTCTGTTTCAGACTAAACTACCAGTGTGAAAGCCAACCCTTATTTAATGTCACTTTTCATTTAAATGCCTTTATGGCTGCACCTAGTTCATAATGCTTTCCTGTTTTTCAGTCTCTCTTTTGTTCTGCTTGACAGAGACAAGCTTATTTGCTTTTTCTCCAGCTGTTTGCACACATGGCCAGCTAGCAGAGTAATGGGAAAAGCAGTTGATTAAAATAGCCTGATTACTGGGCTGTATTCCAGATGTCTTTATTGAATTTCTTGAAATCCAATAAGAGCTTTAATCTGATTAAGATGTCACTTTGTGCTGTTTACATGTCCACTTGAATAAACTGATAACTTTCCAAAATCAAATTTGTACTGCAAATAAACGAAACGGATTATTATTAGGCTTGTAAATGCACTTGTTGATAAGCATCAGGTAATCTGCGCTCTGTTTACTTTCTGCATGTCAGCAATACAGGTAGAAGTGTGTGTGTGTGTGTGTGTGTGTGTGTGTGTGTGTGTATGTGTGTGTGTGTGTGTGTGTGTGTGTGTGTGTGTGTCCCAAGGCTCAAAATTGTTGAACAGATCTGCTCACACACACTTGGCTATCGTTTCCTGGTGTGTGATAATCTGGTAACTCTGATATTTGAAGAGCAGATGGCTGACCTCAAATCAAAGAGGAGAACACTTTCTCTGTAAGGCTCCAGTCTCAGCTCCGATCAAAGCTCTTTTAACTGTGAATATTAACTGTGATTGACCTAAAATTATTCAAAGTGTATAGTTGAGGATTTGGATGTTTCCATTGGATGATTGGATGATTTGGATGTTTCCATGGAACTTTCTGTACCATTAGTAGTTCACTAATTAATGACAAAACAATGCTGTCAATGTTTTGATCTTTCTTTAAAGTAATCAGTTAAAAGTCTAAAACGTGGCTGTAGTGGATAGACCAGGCAATGAGATTACATTAGAGTGGTGAATTTATAGGCATAGGCATTTATAGGTAGTAACCGGCACTAATCGATGATTATAACAGGATTATAATTGTGGTCATAGAGGGCCACAGTAGAAATGACAGGATTTTTTTTTTTTATAGAGTGATCTGCTTTTCACAATTTCTTAACAATGCTACTGCGAATGCATCACCTGTTTCCAGTAAGCACTGGTGCTGAGCTGTGGAAAGAGTGCTGTGGAACCGTAGGTGCGTCTAAATATTCCTACTACCCTATTATACAGCATATTTCTCAGTATTTATAAAACAGAAAAGGAGAAATACCCGGATGACCTACTACACGTGTTGAGATTCTCTAGTTTGGATACATTGAACATTGCACTTTACCTTAAGGCAATAGGATTGGTCTGAAAGAGCTGTCAGAATTAAAAAATAGTGTAAGGCAGCGCATCAGCTCTTTTTAAATGTAAGTGCTGTAGTTATGAAATGTTGTACTTTGTGGTTAAAGCCTCCTTGTCTAAATATTGAAAATTTATTTGTGATTATTATGATACCATAACCAAATCATAATCTTTAAGCGATCATCTCAGTAACGTGATCAAAAATAAAATCAAAGGAGAATCCAAAAGAGTAGTCAAACAGTTCATAGCTAGATAGTCAAGACAAATATAAAAAAAAAAACACCTTCGAGACACCTTTAAACAACTCCAGAATAAGACTTTCCGTTTAACCAGAGCATAACATGTGTTTTAAGAAACTGAACTAGAAGATAGACCTGAAACAGAGCCAATAACAAGAATTCAGGAGATGGTGACTGCTCTTGACTAGAAAGATGTGATTATTTCCATGGAGTTTACACTCCACTCGTGCACCCCAGTAAAGCTGATTTGGACTAAAATGCTTGTTTAATGGAAATGTAACTGATTTGTGTGATGTGAGTCACACACTGAAAGATGTCAGAGACATGTCCAGTATAAATTACAGTATATTTTAACAAGGGTTTAAATCTACAACACTTCTACTCTCACGAATGCATAGCAAAATTTATGCTGCCATGGACTCGTTAGACCACTTTTACTGCAGCACGAGCCCCAGTAAAACCTTCCTGATAAATCTTTGTCAGATGAGGCAGATTACAGTAGATACATTTGAAAACAGGCTTTATTATTCACTGAACATTATCATTTACATCATTGGAATTTTTACAACATAAAGTCTGATTGTAATGCCAGATGAAGTGAAAATATCCTGCACTTCCTCTTCAGTCATACACCGCGCCACCTCACTGTGCTCCTCCTCCTTCACTTTACTGGATGGAAACCTTGACTTGCAGACCACATTATAGCAGAGGACTGAGGAGAGGAAACTACCCCTAACCTCTATCTCTAAGGCTAACACTATCACTGTCTTCATGAGCAGTATATGAATTTGTGTGTAGTTGAATGGGGACATCCTGTATTTCAAGTCTAATTTACTTGGCACAGGTTTGTTCAATAACATTAGCTTGTGATCAGTAATTTTAACTGCGAAAGGAATCTCTGTTTATTTGGCATTTTGCCACAACAATGTGATTTTGTTATCATTAGTGAAAGCTTTTTAAAGTGATTTGTTCATTAAGGGGCTTAATTAGTTTGCTCAAAAAATGCTAGATATGGTTTTAAGGAAATGCTAAAATAGATAGATAGATAGATAGATAGATAGATAGATAGATAGATAGATAGATAGATAGATAGATAGATAGATAGATAGATAGATAGATAGATAGATAGATAGATAGATAGACAGACAGTAGTGATCACACTCTAGAAACACCCCTGATGCTGCCTAATGCTACTTACCCTGCAAACATCCCTAATATGTGACGAATTTGTTTGCAGCATGAGGATCACACTGGCAAGAGAATAAACCCCATCAGCAAGTGTTATTCAGTTTGTTTTGCTAGCATTCTCCAAAAAAGGCAAATAGTGATAGTTGAACTCATATGGATTATAATGATATAAATTTCAGTTAAAAAGCACAGACAAACATGGACAGCTGAGTGAAACATAAATATGAAAGACTACCTTTTTTTTTTCTAATACAGATACTGAAACCTGCTGAATACTGAATCAGCTGATATCAATCCCCATTAAATTTCTTTTAAAACAAAGAAACAAAGAAATTATCATTAGCAAACATGTGCAATCATCATCTGACTTTTTTTCATCAAAAAACAACCAAACAAGAGAAAAAAAACACTAAAACCAACACAATTTTAATGTTTTGTGTTTTTTACATAAGCACTTCATAGTTAAACTTTTTCACAAAAATTGCTTACATTTTAAATTTAGTTAATATAATAAACTATAAATATAAAATCAATTAGATCTTTGGCATTTTGAAACATGTTTCTTAGATATCTGATCTAATATTTATTGCTAAGTAGGCCCAATACTGGGAACTGTATTGGTGCCATCTAATGTAATTATAATTATCTAGTAATAATCTAGTAATTATCTTTTGAAGTAAAAAGCAAAAAAATAACCTGATGTTTAAAGATGAAACATTGTTTTCTGAAATTCTCAAAATCTCAGGAGAATCTGACCAAAGGGAAGTTTTTAGCTAGCATTTGTAAGATATGTGTGTGGCTATCAATAAACAACAGAGAAATTAGTTGCTTATTTTTTATTTACTGTTAAATGAAGTAAGTTAAGTGTTATTTTTCTGATTAATTATTTTTTAATGAACTTTTTGTGTTTATTTGTACCATATCTTTTGACTAAATATAAATTGGACTTCTACTTTGTCCTGCAAGCACAAAAATTCTGTTATTGAATTGGAGACTATTAAATAGGAGACTGACAGATGAGCCTTATGTGGAACTAAGCCAAAATGTGGAGCTTAGACAGTGTGTCTTAATGATCTATCGATCTGCTGCTAAATGAATTGCTTCATTTCAGAATGAACTAACACATGCTTGTATAATATGTACAACACCTCTGTGGTTTGATTGTGCTGAGAACTCTTCTGTTTTTTAAGATATTTTGCATTGACAAGCTTACTGCATTTTTCAACATTCTGTGTTAATGAGTGGTAAAAGGCTTACTGATTAGAACATTTGGCAAGTTTGGGGATTTGATGCCTGCCTCCACCTGGTGTTTGTGTTCTCCCGGGTGCATTTGGAGCTTTTGTTTCAGAACCTGGTGCATATTCTCTGTTGGTTCATATCATTTAGACGTATATGAACACAATAATCACACAATGATCTGCACCAAAACATTCAGCTGAGGCTTTCTCCCTTGAGGTGAGAAAGCAAGCCGACTCAGCATACCAGCGAACCATCCTGTGTGGCAATGCATGATGGAAACTTTGTTATGTAGAGTGTTTGGTTAGGTAATTGTGCTCAGCATGAATCGTGGGTTAACTTATCTGATAGATCAGTGAATGATGTCCTGATGAAACCATGATTCTTGCGCAAACTGATCAATTATAATGACTACAGCTAAAAGGAAGCCACAATAAGTCTACAGAGCTGCTGACTGTCCATTTTGATGGACAACTGTTATAAATTGCCTATAGTGTGTGAATGGCCAGGGTGCCCCCTTGCCTTGTGCCCTGAGTCCCATGGCATAGACTCTAGGTTCCCTGTGACCCTGTGTAGGACAAGTGATACAGAAAATTCATGATTGGAAAAGTAAGTAAGTAAAGTAAAGAGTGTTTATTGTCATTGTAGTGATACAACAAAATTTGTTTGGTAGCTCTCAGAGACCAGCAGCAAAAGGAGGTAAAAAAAATTGTACAATATAAAAAATACTATATAAAAATACAAAGAAAAATATACAGAGAAAATAAAGAAGATAAGTATAATATAAAATATAACAGTATATATCAGTATATATAGGGTGAACAGTACAGTTCTGGGTGTAAAGTGATCAGTGCTTTAGCAGCAACTTGGTGGAGAAGAAGGGGGGGGGGGTAACAGCTTAACTATTAGCTGTTATAAGTGTAAGTTTGTGTGTGTGTGTGTGTTGATGCAGGTTACAGCTCTGGGGAAGAAGCTGTTCCTTAGTCTGTTTGTGCGTGTCTTGATTGTCCTGTATCTTTTGCCCGATGGGAGGGGCAAAAACAGTCTGTGTCCTGGGTGGGTTGGGTCCTTGATGATGTTGCTAGCTCTCTTGTGTAGACGGCTAGCATAGACCGTTTCCAGAATGGGAAGCTTGGTTCCTACAATCTTCTGTGCGGTCTTGATTATCCGAGCCAGGTCTCTCTGGTTCTCTGTGGTGCAGCTGGTGTACCACACTGTGATGCAGTGGCAGAGAATGCTCTCTATTGTACTCCTGTATAAATTTACTAGGAGCTGAGAGGGTACTTTGGCTTTCTTGAGTTTTCTAAGGAAGAAGAGCCTTTGTTGAGCTTTCTTCACTAAGTAAGTGGTGTTAATGGTCCATGCTAAGTCCTTTGTTATGTGCAAACCCAGGAATCTGATGTCATTAACCGTTTCAACCTCTGCACCATTTAAATGGAGAGGGGGGGTGTCATTTTTCGATTCTCCTGTAGTCCACAATGATTTCCATTGTTTTAGTGGTATTCAGAACCAGGCCATACTCCACACACAATTCAACCAAATGTTGAACCTCCTCTCTGTAGTGTGTCTTGTCGTTTCCTGATATCAGTCCCACTACAGTGGTGTCGTCAGCAAACTTAACTATGGTGTTAGAGGAGTGGATGGGTTTGCAGTCATGTGTGAATAGGGTGAAAAGGGCTGGGCTGAGGATGCATCCCTGTGGTGCTCCTGGGTTCAGGGTGATAGTGGCTGATGTGTGGTTTCTCACTCTGACATTCTGTGGTCTGTTTGTGACAAAGTCCAGAATCCATGAGCAGAGTCCATGAGCAGAGTGTAGTGGTTAGTCCCAGATTGTTACGTTTGTCCACCAGTTTATGGGGCACTATTGTGTTAAATGCTGAACTAAAGTCAACAAATAACATTCTGACGTAGGTGTTGGGGTGCTCCAGGTGGGACAGACTTGTGTGGAGTGCGGTTGAGATTGCATCCTCTGTTGATCTGTTCCCATGGTAGGCAAACTGGTGGCTATCCAGATCAGTAGGGATGCTGGCCTTGATGTGGGGAAGAACCATCCTCTCAAAGCACTTCATGATAATCGGTGTCAGGGCGACTGGATGATAGTCATTAAGACACCTGACCTGTTGTATCTTGGGCACAGGGACAATGGTGGTGGTTGAATATATTGGTAAACACCCCTGCTAGTTGGTCAGCACATGACTTCAGTGTACGACCTGGCACCCTGTCTGGTCTTGCTGCTTTGGTGATGTTGATCTTTCTCATTGTGGATCTCACCGGGCGGCTCTCAGGGATGATTACTGGCTCATCTCTGGGCAGTAGTGTTGTCTGAGTATCCACCTGGCTGGTCTGATTGTCAAAGCGTGCAAAAAACTCATTCAGGGCGTCAGGAAGTGTGGCGTCATGGCTGGTCAGTGGGGTGATGCTCTTGTAGTCCGTTATGGCTTTGATACCCCTCCACATGCTGCGGGGATTGTTGTTTATGAAGTGGCCCTCAATCCGCTGCTGATATCTCTGCTTGGCTTCTGTGATGCCCTTTTTCAGTTCTCTCTGGGCATTGCTATAAACCAGTCTGTCCCCTGACCTGTAGGCAACGTTTCTCGCCTTCAGTAGAGAACACACCTTCCTGTCAAGCATGATTGAAGTCTCCTGCTACTATCACAGCTCCCTCTGGATAAGCATTAAGCTGACTGTTAATAGTGTCATTCAGCTCCTCCAGGGCTAGCTTAGCATTAGCCTGTGGTGGGATGTAAATAGCTGTGACTTGGATATCAGTAAACTCCCTTGGTGCGTAGAAGGGTCTGCATTTTAGAGCCAGATATTCTATGTCAGGAGAGCAATGTGTCTTAATAATGTTCGCAGATGTACACCAGGCATTGTTAACATATATACACACTCCTCCACCTATGTTATTACCCAAGTCGGCAGTTCTGTCAGCTTGGTAAACAGAGCGACGCGCTAGCTCGATAGCCGCATCAGGCGAGGACAGCGCTATCCAGCCAAGTCTCAGTGATAACCATCACGCAGCTCTTAATGCAATGAGAAGTAATCCTTAGTCATATTTCATCCATCTTGTTGACGAGTGACCGGGAATTCGTAAGAAAGAGACTCGGCAGCATTGTTCAGTGTGGGTTAGCCTGTATGCTAGCTTTTGCACCGGCTCTCTTGCCCCGCTTCTGCTTCCTTTCTCTACCTCACCTCCGGCGCTCATGGGTGGGATGATGATCATTCTGCTGAGCTCTTCGGGGCACAGAATCTCCGGGGGGATAGAATTCTGGTCTCCGAGGGTGTAATTCTGAATTTAATTTCCTATTTTAAGCAGTTCAGCTCACCCGTAGTGTATTCTTTGGCCGAGTGCTTGGAAAAGTAAACTTAACACACTAAATAAAATAAAAATACTGCTGTATGTCCGAGCCGCTGAGTCTGCACGCACCGCCATCTTGGGCCAACTTGGAAATAGCCATGGTTGTGGCATTTGATATACATTAGAATAAAACCTACAACTGCTTTGACTATTTAAGTAAAGGGGGCTATAAAAGTGCATTCAACTGAATAAGATTTAACACAAAAGCTAAAAAGCTGAAATCTTGTAATAATATTACAAATAAAAAAATTAATAAATTATTAATTGTTACAGTCTATAATTCTCTTCAGTATTTTTCAGACCCACCTCATGTGAAATGTGAAAACTAGCAGGTCAATACAGCAATCCAACCAATACCCCAGTTTGTAAGATACTTCCCTGAATTGCCATACAGCAGTTTCCTAGATGGTCTTATTAATTCTTTTTTTCACAAAGTGGCTCTCTTTTGTAGTGCTTATGAACTCAAACGTTATTAAATAAAATTCTGAAGACGTTTTGTTCTCTCTTTCTGCTCTCCGGAAACAGTATTTACCACAGAATTTTATTACACGTTATTGTGAGTCTTGGCATGCAATCTTGGCAATCTTTTATTCTACCCAACATATATTAGGTTCCTTTATTAAAGTACAACTCTTTAGCTCCACAATACCTTGTTTCAGCCCTTAGGTAGCTCAGAAGATACAGACTACTCCAATTCTATTTCCATTAGCACAGTTTACATTATATACAGTGCTGTGAAAAAATGTTGGCTCCCTTCCTGATTTCTTATATTTTGCATGTTTGTCACACTTTAATGTTTCAGATAGTCAAACACATTTAAATATTAGTCAAAGATAACACAAGTAAACACATCATGCAGTTTTTAAATGAAGGTTTTTATTATTAAAGGAAAACAAAATCCAAAACTACATGGCCCTGTGTGAAAAAGTGTGATGAGTGGGCCAAAATTCCTCCACAGCGCTGTAACAGACTCATTGCAAGTTATGGAAAATGCTTGATTGCAGTTGTTGCTGCTAAGGGTGGCCCAACCAGTTATTAGGCTTAGGGGGCAAACACTTTTTCACACAGGGCCATGTAGTTTTGGATTTTGTTTTCCCTTAATAATAAAAACCTTCATTTAAAAACTGCATGATGTGTTTACTTGATTGATTCAGTGAGGAAAGCTGCTTGGATGCAGTAGAATGTGTTGCTTCATAGATTCATCTAGTTTTACAGAAAGACAAAGAAGGGTGATTTCGAAGATGCTTTTGATATTATCCATTATGGATGAATCTGCACACTCTTAATCCACTGGCCATAAGTGTTGTAATTTGCGTGGAAACTGGAGTGCTCCTATACACCAGACCTCCTGAGTAAATCCGGCCTTTGCATGTTGAGTTTATAATTAAGTATGCTCAGTCTAACTGCTGAGTATTAGTTTGGGGGTGGGGGGGGGGGGGTACTGTGTTGTGATAATCTTGCATTTCTGTATGTTCCTACTGGATGCTTGAATTTCCTCCGGGATCAATAAGGCATCTATCTATCTATCTATCTATCTATCTATCTATCTATCTATCTATCTGTCTGTCTGTCTGTCTATCTATTTATCTAGTCCTCATCTGCTAGTGTATAGGCTAATGAAAAACAGCATGCTTAGGAAAAGCTTGTGTTTCTGAAAAAAATTATTTATAAATATATTTATTTCCACATAATGAACTGATACTCTGTCAAACATTTGTACATGATTTGAATATACCTGCATTTATCCAATGTATGTATCTCCTCTCAATGCAGCTTCAAGTACTGAATAATTTTTCTTTTAAACCAATGCAATTATTTCCTGCTTGGGGCTAAAGTGGATTTCCAAAAGCATTCAGTGTGCTGCAATGTTCATGGGTTTACATAATTATCACCTCACTTTGTTTCTTCTGTCCTGCACTGATTTCAGCATTACTTGACCATGACCACATTAATCAATTTAATTTGGCTGCTATACAGCAATATGCATTTCTAATTTAAAAAAAATTTCATCTTATTTCCCTTTTCTTTGCTGATTTTGAGCTGATCTCACTTCTGCAATCCTTTTTGCTTGTCTCAGTAGAAAATGAATGGGGGGGAAATATGGCAGATGGCTGTGGTGTGTGATGTTTTTCCTTAATAACCTAACGAGCAATTCAAGTTTCAGTTATTTCAGTTTGATATGAAAAACTCCAAGTTAAAACTGTAGTTCCTTTTAAAAGATGTTGCACTAGTTGAGTCTATAATACACGTGAAGAATAATAATTTATAATCACACTATCTGGTGTTAGAGATAGTGTGATTATAAATGATCAAAACTCAGGTGACGATGGGTTTTGAGTCTGGTCCTTCTCAAGGATTCTTCCTCATAGCATCTCAGGGACCTTTTCATTGTCACTGTTGGCTCTGACTTGCTTATTAGAGATGAATTAATATTTAAATAAATAGTCCTGAATTTCTATAAAGCTGCTTTGTGATAATGCTCATTGTTAAAAGTGCTATACAACTAGAATTGAATTGAATTGACAAAGCATGAACATAAGGTTCAAAACGATCTGCTGACTGGCTTCATGTGGCTTCACCCTTCCCACATGATAGCCATCATGAAAGGGGATATCTAGCTACTGGGTGCAAATTGGCATACTAAAAATATAAAATATTAAAAGACTTAATGGTAGATATCTATGAAAGGTATTTAATGCTACATAAGATTTCATATAGGATTCCTGTGTGGAAAAGAACTACTTTATTTGATCATTTCAGTTTCATCCAATGAGACTTAAGATTAAAACTTTAATTCTGCTCATTCTCAAGTTCCTGTAAGTTCCTTAGCACTATTGGGCTTTATAATATGCAGTTATGAAAGACTAATGATGTATAATCACACAGTCCGGCGTCACCCATATGATGACTGGATGACCTTTTGAATCAGGATCCTTTTAAGATTTCTTCATCTTTCTTCCTCAAGGAGGTTTTCATCACTACCTTTGCTAGTGGTTACATATTAGGGATAAATGTAAATT
This sequence comes from Hemibagrus guttatus, assembly GCA_033459395.1. Taxonomy (NCBI): domain Eukaryota; kingdom Metazoa; phylum Chordata; class Actinopteri; order Siluriformes; family Bagridae; genus Hemibagrus; species Hemibagrus guttatus. The sequence continues at coordinate 7,827,757 of JAUCMX010000008.1, read as the reverse complement.
TATTTTATTTTTTTTTAAACAAAGTCCATTATTAAAAGTGCAATATAAATTAAAATTCAATTGAATTGAATGAAGAAGAGTGCATTGGTACATGACAGATATTCATATTCACACACATTCAAAGACTCTGTACTGGGTTACTGGTCATTTTAATAAACCAGACTACATTTTATAGAAGCCTCTGTGGGATATATTAGGTAGCAAGTTAACATTTTGTCCTCAAAGTTGAAGCAGGAAAAATGGGCAAGTGTAAGGATTTGAGCGAGTTTGACAAGGGCCAAATTGTGTTGGCTAGATGACTGGATCAGAGCATCTCCAAAACTGCAGCTCTTGTGGGGTGTTCCCGGTCTGCAGTGGTCAGTATCTATCAAAAGTGGTCCAAGTAAAGAACAGTGGTGAATTGGTGACAGGGTCATGGGCGGCCAAGGCTCATTGATGCATGTGGGGAGTGAAGGCTGGCCCGTGTGGTCTGATCCAACAGACGAACTACTGTAGCTCAAATTGCTGAAGAAGTTCATGCTGGTTCTGATAGAAAGTTGTCCGAATACACAGTGCACGATGGGTCAGGGCTGTTTTGGCAGCAAAAGGGGGACCAACACAACATTAAGCAGGTGGTCATAATGTTATGTCTGTTTGGTGTGTGTGTGTGTGTGTTGTGTGTGTATATATATATATATATATATATATATATATATATATATATATATATATATATATATATAATATATATATATATATATATATATATATATATATATATATATATGTGATGAGGATGATGATGATGACAACCTTCGTCTCCTAGCTTTAGTCAGCATGCTTCTTGCATAAGTAGTCTCCTGTAATTAGTGGCTTCTCTTTACATGATATGCGACGCATGTCAGTTTATCAGCCGGGTTTTCTCACTCTTGACATTTTAAAAGAGCACAGTTACCACAGAAACGGTTCTGCAGTATTCTGGTGCTTTTTGGCCTGCTGTGCATTATATTTTGCTCCTGCATAGAGGATAATATAATTAATCATTATACCAGGAATAGACAGGAAGTGCACAGTTATGGTCTCAACTAATTTCTATTAGGTTTGAACACTTGAAATATTGCCAAAATACTGAACATGGTATATCAAAGCATTGATGATTCAGTAAATATCTTTGGTAGTTCTCTGATAAGACTGCTCTCATCTTTTATGCTATTCAATTCCCATTGCTTTTCTCATAAAAGATTCACGCCACTTTAACAACCTCTCTTTCGCAAGGTCCACCTAAAAGATATTTGGGATTTTTATTAGGTGCCTGGTGCTGCAGAGTCAATGATGTGTGGGATAAAACAATGTGTTGTTCAGCTAGCACAGCAGCAGCTGGAAGAGAGGTGGAACTGCTGAGCTCTCTGAGTTAGCCTATATGTGTGTGTGTGGGCATATTTTCACCAAATGTACACACGAGGACAGAAATATCTGACAGTTTTGAACTTCTGGGAACAGTTAGCTGGGAAATTTTTTTAAATATTAAATTATAGAAAAAAAACAAGTAGCTTTTTTTTTTATTTTTTTACTGAGATTAAAGTTTTGTTAAGTTTAAGGTTAGATTTAAGTTTAGGTATGTTATTGGAAGGTCCTCACAAGGATAGTATGACAAACTGTGTGTATGTTGTAGATAACAATAAATAGAAATAAAATTATATCTATTGACTGATCAAATGTATTGGACAAAATGTCTTCAAGATCATGACACCAATCTGGTATGTAGCATATTGTAAAATCTGTCTTTTGTCTTCAGTAACCACTTTATCCTCACCAGCGTTATGGTGGATCTTGAGCTTGGACAGGAACACACTTTGGATGGTGCACCTTTCCACCACAGGGCATACAACAATATGGGTCAAAGTAGAGTGGCTAATGGCTTTTGATTGGAAAACATAGACATAGGGGAACCTGCAAAACCTTTACCAATGGACATTTTTGCAAGGCAGCTTTACAGAAATATAAGAAAATGAGCATATAAATTATACAATTTAAAAACGTATCACTTAATGAGAAAACTGGAGGCAACAGTGACAGTGGAAAAATTCACTGAGATAATATGAGGAAGAAACCTTAAGAGGAACCAGACTTAAATGGGAACCCATCCCTCTCTGGATGAAACATAATAGTGTGATTCTAAAACAGTTTCCCTTTTATAACCATGTACTATATGGTCAAAACTCCACAAAGATAACTAAAACTTTTCTTCAAGACCCTAACCTGGATCCTTGAGCTATACATGCTACCATGCCACACTGTACAAGCAGAATAAATAATAAAATCATTAAAATGTTTTTAAAAAAACCCTAACTGAATGCAAAGCTGTTCATAATGGGATAACAAGCTGATGGCTGATGTAACATGTATAACAATCGTTTCAGATCTGATATGCTGTTTTACAGACATTAATAATATAATTTAAAAAAAATCTAAAATCACTTTCAAAGATGAGAACTAGATTTATAACATAGCTTTTGGGCTTCAAAGGCAAAGATTTCAGTATCTTTCCTATGTTCTTTACTACCAGAAACCTCTGTCTTGCCTATGTTATGGCAGGAAATTATGGTACATCTACAACTTAATGTCACCTAAGCAGCCTCTAATATTTCTAAGAATTAAGACATTATATAACATGCAGGAGAGAGAGGCAGGACCCAAGTGTGGGTGATCGGTGCAAGCAAGATCGAGTTCAAAGCAGGACACAGATTGCCCGGGTCACCCAAGGCATATCCAAAAATGTATGACCAATAAAGAGACATGAGTCAAAAGAAAGTGAAAAAAGAACATTAGTAATATTAGGTTTATAACTACATGATACCCTTCAGTGAGAATTTGCGTCAAGCTGTGACACCAAGATGATACATGTTCCACGCCTTGCACCAACACCGCACCTGCACTTCCGCATTCCAGTCCGGAGTTTTGATCTGGCTCCACTTCCCTCCTCGTGATAGCGCTATTCACCTGTTCCTCATTATCCCCACTCATTGGCAGCTATTTAAATACCCCTTCTTTCCCTGACTCTTTGCTGGATTATCGCTTGCTTCTAGTGCTCGGTTCTCTCGTGGTTTTTGTCTCGCTTCTCTAGTTTTTTGACCACGCTTATTCCCTCGTCTCTCACTCTTGTCTCGCCCCTTTGGATTACCCTTTTTGGCTCTTCATCTCCCGTGTTTGACCACCTCATCTCACGCTCTCGTCTAACGTTTTTGGGTTTTTATTTTTGTCTGTTTTTTCCCTGGTTTTTGCTATTTGCCTTTTTCTGGATTTTTTCCTGTGTATCTATTTTTGGTCTTTGCCTTTGGACTCTAGTGTCTCTTCTTTGCCGTTTTGTTCTTGGTGCTTCAGTTTCTATTTTTTTCATTAAATGTTCTATTACCATATCTGCTGCCTCCCTCTGCATTTGGGTCCACTCAGCCTCATGTTCATTGACAGAATAATCCAGAGTTATGGACCAAGCAGAGCTGCACCAGCTTCAATGACTTTATTAATGGCTTGGATAAAACTGTTAAGGATGAACTTGTCTCATGTGAGATACCCAAACAATTATGTGACATCATGGATATCGCCGTACACATAGATCACCACCTCCAACAATGGAGAAGGTCTCAACCCCCCAGAGAGTGCCTCTCCACCTCACCTGAGCCCATGCAGGTGGACCGAACTCGTATCTCCCTGGAGGAACGCCAACGTCATATCAGGGATAGAGCATGCTTTCATTGTGGTAAAGGTGGCCACTTTTGCCTGAACTGTCCTTTAAAAGGACAGGTCCTCTAGTGTGGTTGGGGGCACTAGGGGGCCCAGACTCAGATGAAACCTCTACAACCCGTTCTTGCCTTGACATTTGCATCCACAACAACAGAACCCAGTCTTCCAAGGCTCTCATGTGCTCGGGGGCTGACCAAGACCTGATCTGCGCCTCCCTGGTGGCCGAACTCAAGATTCCTTTGGTCCCTTTGCAACACCCTCTCTCTGTCCAAGCTCTTCATGGCAACAACTTCGAACCCATCACCCACCGCACCATTCCTGTTCAGGTAAGGGTCTCCGGCAACCACACTGAGATGCTCTCCTTCCTGGTGATAAAAAGATAACATGCTCCCACCCTTCTCTGACATCCCTGGCTAATCTGGCACAACCCTCACATTGACTGGATCAGGAATACAGTTGTGGATTGGAGCCCATCCTGTCTCTCCACCTGCCTTCGTTCTGCTGCCTTAGACTCCGTTCTACCCACCACCAAGGAGGAGTTCCCTGACCTCTCCAAGGTCCCCCCTGAATTCTCTGATCTTCGATCTGTCTTTAGCAAGTCACGAGCAGTCTCCCTGCCTCCGGATTGCCCTTATGATTGTGCCATTGACATCCTCCCAGGTACCAACCCTCCCAGAGGTTACTTGTACTCCTCGTCTGGCCCAGAGACCGAGGCTATGCAGAGGTACATATCTGAGTTGCTGGCAGCTGGCATAATTCAACCCTCCTCGTCCCCTGCTGGTGCAGGGTTTTCTTTGTCAAAAAGAAGGACAAGTCTCTGCGTCCCTGTATTGATTATCGCAGCCTCAACGACATCGCTATCAAGAACCGCTACCTGTTACCCCTCGTCCTCTGCCTTCAAGCTTCTACAGGGAGCATGTATTTTTACCAAGCTGGACCTCAGAAACGCCTATCACTTGGTCCGCATCAAGGAGGGGGATGACTGGAAAATGGCCTTCAACACTCCATCTGGCCATTATGAATATGTGGTTGTCCCATTTGGACTTGGACCAATGCACCTGTGGTCTTTCAGGCCCTCATCAATGATGTTCTCAGGGACTTCCTCAACATCTTTGTCTTTGCGTACCTCTGCGACATTCTGATTTTTTCTCGTTCTCCCAAGGAGTACTTCTGCCATGTTTGCCAAGTCCTTCAAAGGCTGCTAGAAAATAAACTGTTTGTCAAAGCTGAAAAATGTGAATTCCACCAGACATCTGTCACCTTCCTCAGTTACAAGATCTCCCCATCTAAAATCAAGATGGAATCCTCTAAAGTCAAGACGGTCCTCAACTCACACCCACTTCTCGCCAAGCATTCCAAAGGTTCCTGTGGTTCGCTAATTTTTATAGAAGGTTCATAAGGAATTACAATACTGTGGCCTCCCCCCTCACAGCCCTCACCTCCACTAAGCAACCCTTTCAGTTTAATGCTCAAGCTGTGAAAGCCTTCACTGTTCTTAAACACAGGTTTTCCTCTGCTCCCATACTTACCATTCCTGATCCCTCTCTTCAGTTTGTTGTTGAGGTTCAGAGACTGGGGTGGGCACCATCCTCTCCCAACGTAATCCCCAGGACAACAAGCACCCCTGCTCCTTCATCTCTCACCATCTCACCCCCACCAAACTGAACTACCATGTTGGGGATCAGTTGCTCCTCGCCATCAAATTGGCTATGGAAGTGTGGAGGCATTGGTTGGAGGGCACCCAAGTCCCCTTTCTAGTCTGGACGGACCACCGAAACCTGGAGCATCTTAAAACAGCCAAGAGACTTAATGCTCGCCAAGCCCATTGGTCCCTCTTCTTCTCGAGGTTCCACTTCACCATCTCCTACCGACCAGTCTCTAAGAACACCAAAACAGATGCCCTCTCATGACAATTTGCACCTTCCCTAGAACTTTCTCCCATTGATACCACCTTTTGAGCTCAGAGAGGCCCTTGAATGTGAAACTGGCCCTGGCAATGTTCCCCGTAATCGCCTGTTCATACCTGCTTCCATGCACCCAGAAGTTCTTGAGTGGGGACACAGTTCCAAGCTTTCCTGCTTACCAGTCCCCCACTGTCCCCCACTGTCCTTGGTCACACATAGCCCTTGATTTCGCCGCAGGCCTTCCAGGTTTCTGAGGGGAATTCTTGCATCATGACAGTGGTGGATCGCTTCTCTAAAGCTGCCCACTTCATTCCCCTACCTCAACTCCCATCTGCCCGCAGACAGCAGAACTCCTGGTGTTTCATGTCTTTCGCCTTCATGGACTCCCTTCCGATATTGTGTCCGACAGGGGGCCACAGTTCTCTGCCCAGTTCTGGAGGGCTTTTTGCCAGCTGCTGGGCGCTTCACCCAGCCTGTCCTCCGGGTATCATCCCCAAACCAATGGTCAGGCCGAAAGAACCAACCAGAAACTGGAAACCACCCTTAGGTTCATGGCCTCTTTGAACCCCACGTCATGGAGCAAGTTTCTCCCTTGGGTGGAATACACCCACAACTCCTACCTAACGCTGCTATAGGGCTGTCCCCCTTCCAGTGCTGCCTCAGCTACCAGCCTCCCCTCTTCCCCACCCAGGAACAGGGATATCAATTCCATCTGCCGGTGTAGGAGAACCTAGCAGAGAGCACGTCTACAGCTCCTCAGATCCGTCAGTGCCTACAATCAGCAGGCAGGTTGACACCGCTGTATTCCCCAATGGTTTTGGATTGGCGATAGGGTCATGCTTTCCAGGGACATCCCCATAAAGACCACATCCCGCAAGCTTTCCTCCAGGTTTATTGGCCCCTTTTCTGTTACCAAGGCTGAAATACATGTTGTAATGTTTGTATAGTTATTGAAACTCAATTTTCCTGTTTTTAATAGTAGTAATTATGTGGCTGAAAGCTGTAGAAAAGGCCTTGTATTTGTCACTTTAAAATCTGTGGGGCCTTGATAAGTCTATCCATACTTGAATAACAACATTAAATAACAATGAACCGTTTACCTTGTGAGAATAGTCTCTTAAGTATTTAAAGAAACGTTGCATGATTGTTGCAAGGTAGTAATACTCTCACAGCTTGATATTTTAAAGAAGACATAATAGTGGTCATATAAATTCAAAATGTAATCCAAATTTTTGATATGTGAAATGTGTTAAATCGCTGCTCAGTGCATAACCTGTGAGGAATCTTTTATTTAGAAGACCTACTTTTAACTGATGGTATGATGGTATTTTACATAAATAAACAGAAATGTTGAGGCTTCTGTCTGTTTTTTATTTTAATTAAAAAGTAACCTGGGTTTGCTAGAACATTCTCTGTTTACAGGGGATTGGTCCAATCTTATCTGCCAAGGCTTTCTGGGGGTACAGGTTTTCATTCCAATCAAACAGGAGCTTCACCTGATTCCACATGTTTAATCAGTTGATCTTGGCTTTCAGTAGACTCACATTTGGCTCCTGCTTTGGATAAGACTGCACACAGCTGCCTTATGAGACCTCAAGGCAACTAGCAGATGTTTGATTTAGCCATTGTTATACACTGTCAATCAGAATAATAATCTTTGTCTTTATATACAATCTGCTCTTTGCTCAGAGTGGATTTGTTTTATTACTGCCCTTTAATGACAAAGGAGTCCCTCCACTGGTTTGATGGGTGTTAATGGGAGGTGCTGACATTCTGCTGTGCTGGTACAGTCTTGTGTAATGTTCCTGCAGTAAGGAGTTTTGCATTGCTTTAAAGAGAAAGACAGCCAGACCAGAGTGCAGCATTAACCGATGTGTGAGAGGGCCATTAGCAGAGCAGCTGACGACACACATTCTGTTTTTATGTCCCTTTCCACGGAAAATGGAGAACTGAATGCCCCAAAATTTACACACCAAGAGGCACTAGTCAAATAAAAAATTGTAAGCATACATTCCACCAGACAGTTTTATATAGTTATTATACACTACATCAGGTAATTGTAACGTGTCTGTAACTGTTGTTTTTCTTTAGAACTTTTTGCCTCTTTGCAATACTGTACCCCCGTTACTTTCTAATATAGTAAGAAGAAATATTCTGTCAACATATGCCACTTATTCAGCATGACAAAATCTGAAAGAATATCAGCTTCTTTTATGTAGTTTTATCCACCCTTCAAAAACACTGCTTTTCAAAGTATCGATATTTCCTTTGCATATTTGATCTATTTAGTTATTAGCAAAAATTTAACAAGCTGTGAAAAGAAACATACAGATCTACAATTTCATCAAAAAGCCCACTTTAAACAACAACAAATAAACCAAACAAACAAAAAACAAAACCCCCAGAAATATTTAGCCATTAGAGATCTAACAATACAGTGTATAAATTACAGTAACATGCTGGTTGCCAGACTCATTCAGTATTTCTCAGTATTTTTACATGTTCTATACAGGATTGTATTTTTAATTTAGTACAGTATTCTAATTTAATATCATGGGCATTGGTGGCTCAGTGGTAGGTTTCTCGCCTATCATGGGGAAGGCCCGGGTTCGATTCCCAGCCAATGCCCAAAGCCCAGCCACTGGTTGCAGTGCCGGTCCCAAGCCTGGAAAAATGGGAGGGTTGCGTCAGGAAGGGCATCCGGTGTAAAACATTTGCCAAGTTGTTGTGCGGACCAGTTGGTCCGCTGTGGCGACCCCGAACAGGGAGCAGTCGAAAGCAACTTTATTCTAATTTAATATCATGTAACTTTACAGCATTAAACTGTCTGGCTACAGCATTACATTGTTTTTTTTGTTTGTTTGTTTTTTTACAGGGGAAATACTGCAGTTATTGCTTTTAATACTGTAGTTCTAGATTGAATTATGTTGTTAAATTAAAAAAATACTTTCATCTTCCATAAACAACATGAAAATGGAAAACAGCATTTTAAAACATCTATTATAAAGCAGTAAGCATAAAATTGCCTTTTATGACAAGCTGAAATATATAAAAAAAAAAACATATATAAAAATGCATTTAAAAAAACAAACAAACTGCAATTAATCCTCATATTCTGAAGTAATTTTAATATTCACTCATTGAATCCTAAACCTGATTAGATGAAGTTGAGCACAGCGGTCTTATGATAACTGAACCATCATCAGATTATTCAGCCTGAAATGACACAAAACAATTACCAACACTTTTCCCAGAGCAGGTTGTATGAAGGATATATAGTAACTTTTGCTGTGTAATGTGAATATCAAAGTTACTAGGTCAAGAGTTGAGAGCAGTGTGTTGCTTGCTTGGGACTAAGCAAAAGTGTGAAAACGTTTGTATGATACTGTGTTATGGATGAAGAAAGGATGGAAACTGACATGTAAGAGTTTATGGAAATACTCTGCAATACAGAAATTGCTTGTGAATTTACAGTAAAGGGTTACAGAATACACAAATTAGACATTTGATTAATTATGATAATTAATCTGTGTCTTGACATGCTTAAATTAGATACACAAAAATAAGCATTATTTGAATGTATACCTTATCTTTCCCTCTTAGATGATTCCATATTATAAATGTAATATAATTCAAATTTAATAATAATAAAGGGGGCATGGTGGCTTAGTGATTAGCATGTTTGCCTCACACCTCCAGGGTTGGGGATTCGATTCCCGCCTCCGCCATGTGTGTGTGGAGTTTGCATGTTCTCCCCGTGCCTCGGGGGTTTCCTCCCCCGGTCCAAAGACATGCATTGTAGGTTTATTTGCTTCTCTAAATTGTCCGTAGTGTGTGAATGAGAGTGTATGTGTGCCCTGTGATGGGTTGGCACTCTGTCCAAGGTGTATCCTGCCTTGTTGCCCAATGACGCCTGAAATAGGCACAGGCTCCCTGTGACCCGAGAGTAGATCGGATAAGTGGTAGACAATGAATGAATAATAATACAGTTGGCTTATTTGATTGATTTTTCATTGATTGTGACTTTCCATTTTAAAATATCACCATAAACGATTTGATTGTCAGAATTTGCAACCTTAAAAAGAAAGGAAGATGAGAATTTTTACTACTTCTGGTTTAAGCAGAGAGTGTGTAATAATTTTATTACCAGCTATGCAGTCAGAATTTCATGGCAATCACAAAAAGATTTTTAGGAAGATATCACAGTAATGTGCAGCAAACGGTTTAAAAACCTTATATCACATTTCAGTGTAATCCTATTAGAAGTTGGTTGTCTAATGTTCACCTGGCATTATCTCAGTTGACACAGAGAGCAAGAGAGTGCCAGTGACAAAAAAACCCCATTGTATTTAATCACATTCTTATGAACACCATTACCATTATTTGTGTTAAGTGTTAACTATGTAGGACTGTTTTAAATGTTTCAATTCAAATCTTTGTCCTTTCTGCCAAAAATGCCAAAATGGCTCTTTTGGCTTTTGCCTGAATTTTTTCACCCGTAATTGATGTAGTTAACTGATGCTAACGAAATACTTGTCGAATGTTAGCTAACATGCATGAATTTTGCTTAAATTATTACAGATTCACGTGCTGATTGGCTCATCTACCATCTTATTGGGGAGGCATATTGCTGATTAATAATTAGTAGAAATATTGGTGTTTCCCTTCCTGCTCAGTGGAATCTACATTCAATGATGGTTCCAGGGCCAGACAACATTAAACTTTCTGCTGTTAGCTGTTCTAAAATTCTACTGTTAGCTGTTTTTGCTGTCAGAGTCACTTAGATCTCTCTAGTGCTGGATGTTTTCGAATGCTGAATTCTCTGTGACCGAATATTAGCTTCACAATTGCTGCAGTGAGCATTGTAGCCTGACTTGAATCAGCAAGGAAAGCCAGCCAGAATGCAGCAGCGAGTTTGCGCTGTGTGTGTGTGTGTGTGTGTGTGTGTGTGTTTCTATCTAATTTTAGAGAACAAGGAATTTACAATCCCAAGTAAGGTGATGACAGACATGTTTTATGGTATTAGTGTATGAGCGGGTATATTGGACAGACATCTGGCACTTTCAGCAACTGTAATGTTCCATCAGCATCAGAACTTACTGGGATGCTGCAGTACTTCCATACAAAGTAAAGTTTCAGAAGAATCTTCTACTTCTTGGTTGCTGCTGACTGAATCCATTACTGTTTTTCTCAAGGTTTACTTGAAACAGGTTTGATTTGGTTTTGAACAGTTACTTATTTTTTAATCAACATGGCCATTATACTGTATTTATACCTCAAGGCGATGAGATCAACCACTTTCATTAGCCTTTTGACCCCTGTTCTAACTAGAAGCATGTCTTTTGCTATAAAATACAAAATTGTTCTCATAACATCCTTGCCTGGTTTTTGAACTCCTATAATATGGCATAATGGAAAATCTGGGTACGAGCGACTTCTGCAAGGGATTTACTGTCAGTCTACCAGAAGAGCTTTGTTTATGAGTTTGGATGCTTGTGCTAGCAGTCTTGGACTGCAGACTTTGGCTCTCTGTATACTCATAGGATGATACCTTCTCATATGGGAGAAAAGCTTTGTTGTGCTTCCCATCTTCTTTCGCACACATCGCCTACACATTCGACAATAAACATTGTTCTCCTGAATATGCAGCTTCGGAAATCCAAACCTCTTCCATGTCACTGAATTTTCATGATCTCTATTCACCACATGTTGATCATCTTCAGTGGAAGTTCGGCTCTCAAGTCAAGTCAAGTCAAAAATCTTTATTGTTATTTCAACCATATATAGCTGGTGCAGTACATAGTGAAATGAATCAACATTTCTTCAGGACCTTGGTGTAAAATCATACAACTACTTAAAACAAAAATGATCTGGGGCTGAGTACAATCACACAGTTCCAAATAAAGTGCATGTGCGCAAACTTATGCAGACAGTGCAAAACAAACACAAATGAGGCAGACAATACACCACAAAACACTACTCTACACAGTGCAAAAAGAGCGGCGCTGACCAATATGCTGTCCTACAGAGTATAAGTGAGGATGCTTAGGTTGTAAACATGAGACAGTTAGCAGCAGTTTTTTAGCAAAATTAAGTTTCCTAAAATCTTATATAATTGCTGTAGCGTCATTATGTCCAGGAAGACTTGCATCCACTGTAGACACAACAACCCTGTGGATCTTGAAAAAATTGTGTGCAGGTCTATACTACTTACTGTGAACTTAGTCTAAATGTTGAAAATTGCTATAAAAAAAAGATGATCAGTATCATGTTTTAAAAAAAAAATATCATTGTCAATTTTTTTTGCCCAGCCCTAACGAATATCCTATTAATTACTCAGTCTGTAGAATGTACTGAATCAAGAGTCTTGTATCAAACTTTTAAATACTGAGCCCTGCCTTCCTTTTTACAGCACTGGGTGTAGATCATGATTAGTTCAGTTGTAGGGCAGCCACACATCCTCAACAACAACAATGTGAAGTAAAACCATTACCACACATAACCTGCTACACTTAGGGGATTAATTGGCACAAAGAGGCTGCAGTAAACAGGTGGAGGTCAGTGCAGTGTCTGAGGCTGAAGTAAAGCTGATTCTGCAAATCTCAGTCTGGTCAATGTTTACACAAGGAAAGTTACACATATTCAGAGATGGCTTGTGCACATGCTGAAATCGAATTTATGGGCTCTTCAGTCAGACCAGCATGTAATCTACCCTCATTATTAAGCAGCATATAAAATAGCACATGACCCAGCACAGCCTAAATTGAACTAATAATCATGCAGACAAATTAATGTATCCACAGAATACTAAATTGTAGTCATCACATTCATAAATCTTAATTCATAGTGGGATGTAAATTATTTTTATCTGGTATCGATTTGTGACACTTACCCTAAGTCCTGTTCATAATTTTATCCATATAGATAAGCTTCTCGATATAAGCTGTCTCTCTGATTAAGATGCTTCCTTCTCCAATGACCTTTGGAAGACAAAAACAATCAATTTCCATGAACTAATTTGATAATAATGCAGCACATTACATAAGCATTCAAAACCTGTGAACTTACAGTGGATTTATTTGGTGTTAAATGTCATGTCCTCTAATACTTAAGAGGGAAAAAACTATACTTTCTAAAATTAATTAGAAAGAAGAAGCTACCAGTTGCCATTAGAAGTCAAATAATTAAATATGTGAATCTGTGTGCAATTAAATTGTCACATTAACTAATTGTTGACCTCCGACAGACCAAGAGGAATCATGCACATACCTCTATTTACATAAATGGTAAAGAGGTGTTATGAGAGTCTAAAATTGAAATGAAATTTTAGTGCTGTACCATTGAGAGCATTCTGACAAACTATATCTCAGTGTGGAAAGGCAACGGCTTAGTCGCTGAAAAGAAGACTCAACATATCACTGTCCAGCTCAACAACAATTATAGAAATCCACAATAGACGCTGCCTGTGGAGGGTCAGAGGCATCATCAAAGACTCCTCTTATTCCATTCATGAATTGTTTACCCCCCTCCCTTCAGGGAAGCACTACAGAGGCCTGTACTGTTGCACCAGCCAGTTTAGGAGTTGCTTCCTTCCCTCAGATGTCACCTTTCTGAAACCTTTTAAACCCTCTTCCATGTTTATAATACACTATTTGCCCAGCTTAACTGCAACTGTTGTCCATAACCTTGCACGTTACTTCTAAATCTAATACTTTACCTTATTTAACTTATTTGCATTCCTGGTCAGAAGTTGACTGCATTTCATTTCTTTTGTATGTGCTCAATGCACAATGACAATAACGTTGAATTTGATCTGATGCGATGATCTTTGCTTCTATAAGACACCAGATCGTGTGTTACGGCCGGTGGTGTCCGGCTGGATATAACAGACCCAATGCGAGGCTTGACGTGGAAATGGGGTTTTATTAAACATAACGCACGAGACAAGAACACAAAACGAGAAACAAACAGAAACCACAACACTACATCAGCCTACACACAAACGAGGACTAGCAACTAAAGAAGACAAAGACAGGACTATAAATAGAGAACATAATCATTGAAACATTAGGTGCAGGTGAACATTAATTAAGACACAATAGGACAGGGCGGGGCTTAACTAACACATGGCCGAGGTAAACAAAAACAGACATGACATAACCAACCCCATGCTGAGAGCCCCCTAGTGGTCCAACCTCAGCCCTGCTACCCGTAACAGTGTGTTAGACAACATAGCTAAACATAGTCATAACCAAGCAGCTTTGTTTAAAATGAGTCTAGACAAAGTAAACAACAGTATCAGACAGATTAGTAATGAATACTAATTAATTAATAGTGTCATATTTCATAGCCTTGAAGGTTTTTTATGTGTACTCACAGCCTGTATCATCAGTTTCAATGTGGTTGAACTGTCAGAAAATGGCACTGGATTGAGTTCTGCTCTTGATAAATAGTTAAAATACTGCTACTGTTGCTGTTGGTCAATTCCTCAAAGAAACTATAGATATCAGTAAAAAGTGAATAATGAAAATGAGTTGACATTTATGGCATTAATGATCTAATTAATTGAGACTACACAGTACTGTTAGCATGGGTCACCTCTGTAGTTATATAGAAAATGATTTCAGGAGCGTTGGCTTGGATCTTCACAGAGGATGGAGTGGGTTGTTCAGGCCAATTGAAAATTAATACGATTTACATCGGCGCAATTTAGCTAATTTATGTGATGAATGCATCTTGAGTAGCCATTTTTCAATTTTGAGATATTTCATGCTCAGCCTAATAAAGACCAGGAAGAATTTGAGTAGTAAATACTGTTATTAGTATGGTATACCAGTGCAATGTACATTAGAGAAGAATCTGTATTTGCATATTGGAAAGTACGTATCCAATAGCGGATATCAATACTGAGCATGATATTGGAAATTGGATCGTTGTATCTCTTCTGCAATTGTCTTACCAATAGTGTTGTTCCTGCTATCTGCTTTTGGGTTTAAAAACATGCTGCTTGTACTTGCTCTTACTTGCCCTGTAGTGTTGTTTATATCTCGAATGCATTTATTTATGCTTTTTTGATGGAACTACTATTTCATCTAGTGGAAGAACAGCAGGTTGGGTAGTCATAGTTTGTTGCTCTTCATTTGCCTGTGTATACCTGCAGGTATAATACTGACTAGATTGTCAGATTACATCATAGACAGCCGTTTTTCTCCATCCAAGGACTTTTCTTGTTGGAGATTTCCACTGGTATTTGGCAGTAATAGTAAGGAGCATTTTTTGCACCTGTGTGGGTGAGAGTGTATATTCTGGTATTATATTGGAGTCTATATACACATACAATTTAATTATTATTTTATTATTTAACTGTCAATGCAGCACCATAGCTGCCAGAGAGACAGCTCAGAGCTCAGTGGTTAGTGACAGAGGATATGGCAAAAGAGTATAATAGATGGTAGATGGCTTAAGGATTGCAGCTCTGTATTATCCATGTGTATATAGGTCTTAGGAATACACACTGTAGGTATGGATTTATTGGCCATGGCTGCTTTTTTTCTCTGATAAGAAATATTATGTAGGATGTACCCTCATATATTTTGGCAGTACAGTTTCTGGTCAAAGCAACAATCTTAACTGGCTGTTGGTGAAAAATGAATCTCTCAGTCTCTCTCTCAGTGTGTGTGTGTGTGTGTGTGTGTGTGTGTGTGTGTGTGTGTTCTCAACCAGACATACGACAACAATCACGTCACCCTAGTGGTGAGTCACAAGAATAAACAATTTCTCTGAATCATACCCACCATACCCTGAGTCATTTCAGCATTTGTGTGCAGCTAGAACTAAACAAATCAATTCATCAGCAAACTGGCCTAAAGAATCCAGTTAGTCTGCATCTTTTCATAGGAATAATTTGACAGCAACATTCCAGAGTTAATTGCCATTGAACCCAATCTTATTGTGCAGTTAATGAGTTGCTGAACTTTTGATGCAATTCATATGGATTCACTGATTATTTCATTTGTCTCTCTGGCTCTTTCATTTCCATGATGGTCTTCCTGCTTGTCTTTTGTGATGATAAACTCAACTGTCAATGAACAGTTTATTAAAGGGAGCCACTATTCTCTATGGATTAGTAAAGAATAAGAGCAAATTATTACATCCATGTACAAGACCAAAGTTAATCAGTCACAGGGATCAGTTGAGGCGAATGCTTGGAGAAGATGGTCTCTCTTGCTGTCCTAAGAATCCCCTTTTAAAGTGTTAAATCACAGAATTCTGACTGGTTGGAACTTTGCAGTAAAGGTCATCAAAATACTATGCCAGCCATCAAAGAAAGGTCCAAATGTAATGTTAGAGTTGATACACAACAAAGTATTTGGCTAGTCAGATAGCAACCTGGCTGTTAAACATCCTGAATCTAAAAATCAAAATCTAACAGCATAAAACATTCAAATACACACTTAAACACCTAAACATGTTCATATATAAATGGTGTGTTGCTAACATATTTCTAAAATTAAGCTGATGGTATACACTGTTTAGACATGGAATGATGGTGAAGATGATCAAATGTGAGCGTACGAATGTTTTACAAATTAATTGTAAAATCCAGCAATTGGTAAATGAAGTAGAAGTTAAAGTAGAACTACAGTTTTCAATGGCCTGCACTTTTGCATTTTGGAACAAAAAAGACTCATATTTTTATATCTTGCCTTTCATATCAGTAATAATGTAGATTTTCTAGTGAGATTTTCAGTCTTGCATGTTTCTTAATGGAATGAAGCAAAACCACTGAAAGTCATTGCACTTTGGCCAGTCTGTGAACTGAAACTGAAATTATGAACTTAAGGATGCCTTTTAAAACAGTCAAGTTGGAAAAAAACAGTAATACTGTAATACTATATACTATTAATACTATAATATTTCCTATAATACTGTATTTCTTTACAAAAAAACCTGGGCTCACTAGATATTTTAGACTGCATGATAAATCTTAAAATAATCAACTGTATCTAAATACAGATTGTTTATTAGCAAAAGTCATAATAATTTTAAAGCATTGATTAGCGCATAGAAAAATTTATTTGACCTGACACAGTAATGAACAGTTAGAAATGGCTCATCCTGTTCTCCACTGTTTATTTATTTATGAGTCTGTCATAATCAGGTCAATATTGAATGGAGAGACATTAGTTAGGGACCTCAGCTAAGTGCTGTCTTGGCTGTTACAATGCTAAGAACTTTAACAGTTTTGTTTTTGCATGTACATTCTTGATAGATAAGCAAACTTGGATCTCAGAAAGATTTCTCGGAAACATAAGCTGAAATTTGAGCCTGCAGGAATAGAAGAGTTTTATAGTTCTAGTTTATAGTTGGTCACTGTTTGGGTCCTTTTTATGTCTTACTTTTAAAGTCTAAGGCCAACTGTTGAGACTGTCACATCTGTAAAATACACCTTTCCTAACTCCTGCACTCTGGTTTCTGCAGAGCAGCTCCTGATTGAAATTGTGCATTTGGCTATTGTACTGCACCACTCTCATCCTCTGTGCAGCCATATCAGCACATTCTGCTTGCCTCTCACAGACAGAGCAGTATTTCTTACTTCTTTTGCCATGAAAAATGTGGTCACTAAACAAGACACCTAACGTTCGAGGTTGGCATGTAACAGTGTGGACACGGATTCATGAATGAATCTGATAATTTTACGAGTCTTTTAGGTGTGATGGAACATATTGGGAATGCAAAGGTGCAATGAAAAATGGAAAAGTTGTAGCTAGGGGGTTAAGGCATTGGACTACTAATTGGAAGGTTGTGAGCTCAAAACCCAGAACCACCAAGCTGGGACCCTGAGCAAGGCCATTAACCCGTTGTATAAATTAACCAGTTGTATAAATGAGATAAAAATGTAAGTCCTTAAGGGTAGGGGTGTCTGCCAAATGCTGTAAATGTATATTGATTAATCAAAATTGTACTAGCTAACTTCTCCACTTCTGTAATAAACATCTTTACTTCTTCACTATCAGAACAAATATCTTCTGTACTCCAGATTCCCAAAGTTAAAAATCTCCACTGATAGGGCAAAGAGGGAGATTATTCCATATTTTGGAGTAAATACAGAGAATGCCCAATCACACTTTAACCCTTTTTTTTTTTTTAAAGAAATGCTTCAGAAATACTTTAGCATTTTAGCGAATGTCAAGCCATGCACGGTAAATGGTATACTACCCATAAACTCTTATGACAGCATTTTATGTTTGCCCCTTTACCTAAAGGTATTTTATTGCATTTTTAGGGATTTTAGTTTAAGAAATGTTTTCATCCATGAATTTGTGTATATTCTCCCAACAGGATGATGAGGTGGTGTTGCAGTGTGTGGCCGGTATTCAGAAGGAGAATCGCAAGTTCTGTCTGTCAGCTGAGGGACTTGGCAATCGGCTATGCTACTTGGAACTCACCTCAGAGGCCAAGGTAAGCAAGGAGAAGCTAATTTGGCATATGTATTGTCTGGGGAAGCACAGAACAGTAAGACGACACTCACAACAGGAAGGTTGGTATTGCAAACTAAATATATAGGGCAAGACTTTGCCCTAGAGATGTGCATTAGGACTTGGATTTCATGGGACACAACCAAAAAGTTTGTGGGAGTGGGTGTTTTTTACTGTCATGCTGAAAGGAGAGGGAGTGAGCAGTTGGTTATGAACATTGTGTGACAATGTGATGATTATGTGTGTGCAGTGAGACACACTTACTGCATCTGGTACAATCTGGATGTCAGGAAACTCCCCCTCATGGTGAGCGTTGCAAGCATACAGCCCGCAGCGATACGGTGTGCACTTCCCTGTGTGATTCATGTCCTGTCATTGGTTGTCTCCCTCATGTTTCCTGATTAGTCTCTCCTGATTTTATTTTGCCCTTTAATTAGTTTGTATATTTAAAACCCTGTGTATCTTTATCAAGTGTGAAGTTTTCTTCATTGTGTACCAAACCTTTCTTGTGCTATTTCAGTTATCAATCTTGTTCGGTTACCTTATTTATATGCTTTGGATTACCCCTGCCATCATGGTTTATAGCTCACTAGACCTCAGTCTGCTTCCTGCTTTTCAATTTTGATTCACGATTTGGATTTACCTGCCTTCTCTTTAAATAAAATGCTTTTTAATACACACATCCGTCTCAACTCTCAACATCCCCTGACACTGGGCTTTATTCAGTCATTCACTCATCTAAGTAACTGCTTTATCCTGGTCACCAATTTAAATGACTGATTTAAATGACCTATGCATTTGTATTTTAGAAAATATTTTGTTTTTACAAAAAGAAAATCTGGCGGCTATGGTTGCCAGAATAATTTAGTAAAGAAAATACATTAAAAATGTAAGCAACTTTACAGTACATTTATTAGAAAATATTTATTTGGTCTAAATGGTTCTAGTGGAATAACACTGTGAGCCTGTTCCTCCGGGCCTTGTAACTTCCACCAATTTTGGTGGATCAAGTCCACCAAATAGCAAATACATCTCCTTCAGTGTGAAGAATTCATTATTATGGAAAGTATATATGCAAGTGTTCTCCCAGTTGATACTTTGCTAGGTCAATCTGTTAAAATGCTCTCCATTTTGTAACTTATCTGCCTGTAGAATATGTGCCTGCTTACTTTGTCCATTTTCCACATGTATTCGTCATCCCTGATTCATTTGTGCAGCCAGCATTGGAGCTCCACGGAGAGAGTAGAAGCTAATAGCCTAAAAAGAAAGTACGCATAGGACATGAGGCCTCTAGAATACTATAATGAGTTTTGGGTGTATTCATCAGCTCAAGGATGGAAATGAGCTCTCTTGACTTACCAGTGGTAGCAAGTGAGTTAATAAAAACCTCCAAAGCTACTGGATAGTCCTTTGACTATTTGCTTGTGGGTGGTAGGCAGGGATAAGACTCATTAAACATTTTCTATACATGAAAAGTAGGGTTTTCTCTAACAGTAACTTCTGGCATAATGGCAGAATATATTAACGGCACAATATGTGAAAAAAAAAAAAACTTTCGCATGGGTGATTGTCCAGAGGTGGGATGGGGGACTGTAATATTTATCTGTAAATATCCTATCCTAACCGTATATCATAAGCATACAGTCTTTATATGGAATAATGTATCTGCCTTGACATTCTTAAAAAAAAGTTCAGAAAAGCAAAGGCAGAAAAAAATAAATAGTGCAATTAAAGTGGAAGAAGTCCCATCTTCCAGTCTTGGTAGTCTTATGGTATACAAAGGTTCAAGTGATGAGTGAATATATTCTTCTATTCTTGGCTCTTGGGAGCAGAGAGAAAGGGATATATGAAAAATGGGCTCCCTCCAACCAGTGTCTGAGCTCTTTCAAGCTTAGTATAACCACCAACAGCTTTTACACTGTAATTGCTTTCTGCTGACATCATGTTTTTCCTTTCCTTTCCTTTCCTTTCCTTTCCTTTCCTTTCCTTTCCTTTCCTTTCCTTTCCTTTCCTCTTTCCCCTTTCCCCTTTCCCCTTTCCCCTTTCCCCTTTCCCCTTTCCCTTTCCCTTTTCCCTTTCCCCTTTTCCCTTTTCCCTTTTCCCTTTTCCCGTTTCCCGTCCTGTTTCCCGTTTCCCGTTCCTTTTCCTTTTCCTGTTTCCTGTCCTGTTCCTGTTTCCCGTGCTGCGTTGCCCTGCAATTTCATGAGACCCTGTGTTAAGGTCTAAGGTATTACAATGCTATGGTATTACTATGATATTACTAAAATATTACATAAGTGACTATGCTGAAATCCTGAATGTTACATAGAATTTTGTGACACCGAAAAAAGTAGCAGAAGGAATGAACGTATTGTCTATGGAAACAACCACCTCTCAGTAACTTTTATCATTCATGTAGCCTCATTAAATATTTGTTGTGTCCCCTAAAATTGTACTACATTCGACTTTCTTCACCATGTCATTCTCCAGACTCTGAATAAGATTTTATGTATTGTCAAGTGTTATACTGGAGATCTATTGCTAATTAACTTTGACAATACTTAGACTAGTGGGGGCACGGTGGCTTGGTGGTTAGCACGTTTGCCTCACACCGCCAGGGATGGGGGTTTGATTCCCGCCTCCGCCGTGTGTGTGTGTGGAGTTTGCATGTTCTCCCTGTGCTTTGGGGGTATTCCTCCGGGTACTCCAGTTTCCTCCCCCAATTCAAAGACATGCATTGTAGGTTGATTGGCATCTCTAAATTGTCCGTAGTGTGTGAATGAGAGTGTGTGTGTGTGCCCTGCGATGGGTTGGCACTCTGTCCAGGGTGTATCCTGCCTTGATGCCCAATGACGCCTGAGATGAAGCTCCCCGTGACCCGAGAATAGATCGGATAAGCGGTAGACAATGAATGAATGAATACTTATACTAAGAAAGATCTAGTCTCACATAGCCAGAGTTTCAGACTGATGGCAGAAGGTCAGGATAGGCCTGGATAGATAGCTCCATAGCAGCATTTGAAGATGTCAAGAGGGTGTCTAACTGAAATCTAAAGCAACCATGGTTCATTTTACTCAGTGTCATGTTTAGGGGTGCAAAAGTGTAAAGTCAATGTCCTTACAAATTAAACTATAGATCATTCATTTAAAAAATGTGTGCAAATTCTACCTCAAACTTCACATCATTTGGAAAATCGAGCGTTTACCTGATCCTCAGAAACGCTTATCCTTAAAGTCACAATTGTAAACACGATGGTTTCCTTCTTCCATGATGGAAGTAGAGCATCATAATAGCTTTGTTTCCAGAAGAATGGATCATTAAGTGGCATTTCCAGACTTACTGAACTACAACGATTAAACTGTATTTACTGAATAACTCATAGTAGTTGCTAAATAAAATACCCTGTATATATGTGTGTGTAGGGACATCCAAGAGGTACAGGTAATTTCAGCAGAGCCTCGAGCTCACTTTTATTCTTCCCACAGCGCTTTTCAGCTTACTTTCTAAAACCAAACAAAAAAAAAATCAAACAGAAAGGAATGCAACCCAACGGGGCTATCACCAGCTTGTGACTTTCACCTTGCTCAAATTTAAAATTCAGAGATTTGAGTGTGTGTGTGTGTGTTTGTAACATCCAAGCGCCCCCGCCCTATACGGGGCTCAAACCCAGACCTCCGTGGTTGCCGCGTGCACGTGCCAAAGTGCTGCTTTATTAACATTAACACAAGACATGGGGGAAAACTAACACTAACACGACATGACATGACACTAATAAAACAAAACCTGAAATACAGAACATGGAACAATGACCGACGAAGATAGATACAAAAGGATCCCTATATATATAGGGCACAACATTATGACTAATTGGGAACAGGTGACATGGCAGGAATTAAACAATAGGGAAGGCATGACACAAGATACACAAACAAGCAGGCTTCCAAGATTCACCTGCCAGCGCCCTCTCCAGGCCTGGCAGGGAACTGTCCAGCTGTTCCTGACAGTGTGTGGTTCTAGCTCTGCCAGCTATGAGACTTTCTGACTCTCTTTTGTTCTCTCTTTCTCTCTCTCTGACTCATGACAGTCACTGAAAGCACAGACACACAAATGTAGACAATAAGACACAGGTGAGAATCATCATGCACTCCTTGTCCTACCTCCTCTCTGTCCACAGCTGATGCTCGACTACACCCCCACTGCAGCATTGAGTATTTAGCCAGACGTAATTAATATAAAACAATTAATCTGTCAAGAATTATAAACTTTTAGGAATCTGGTTTTTGAATCTGGTTTTGTGAATCTTCCTACAACTTTAATACTCTCTGACACATATTAGCACAAGTAGGCACTGTGCTGTTAGTATTTCAAGTGTATAATTCAAATTCCTCCCTTGGGGCTGAACTTTTGGTTTCCAGACTGTTAACTTTTATCACTAAAGCCCAATAAATACAGTCTCTTGGCATACAGCAAAAAAATTTTAAGCAATCAGTTATCTAGCATTTCTGATGGTTTCAAGTGCTCTATAATTGTCATGTTTGGCAAAGTTCCCTGTTGGGCCACTAGGGGGTTTCTAGCAGGGGTTTTGTTTCTCTGTGCCATGTGTGTTTTGTGTTGACATTTGAGCCCCGCCTGTTCCCGCCTCTGTTCACCTGTCCCCGCCTCTGTTCACCTGTCCCTTGTGTTCCTTTGATTATTACTCCTATTTATATTGGTTGTCGTGCCTGTGTTTGTTGCTAGTCCTTGTCGTTATTGTGAGTCTTTGTTTGGTTTTCTTCCCCTGTGTTCCTGTGTATGAGTGTTCCTATTTTGAATAAACCCCTGTTTGATGTCTATCCCTGCATATGGGTCTGCTCCGTCTCGCCTGGTACCACCAGTACGTGACAATAATAGAGTATGTCATTCACTGAAACTTGCTGACTGTTGCCGGTAGCCATTGTATTGTTAACCTGACATTACTGTATCCCATAGACAGTTCACATCACAGTGATGTAATTTTGTGCAGTGACTGATGTCACTTCATAAATCAAACCATTAATTCTTTTAGTGCCACTTTCCAGCCATATGCTCACTCTCCTTTGGTAACTTTTCTAACCATGCATGTGTATTTTCCTAATAATGAGGAAGAATGTGTATAGCTTCACAATGCATGATACTTCTAGATTAGTCAAATTGATGTTATACAGTTATGTTTTCTGTATGTCAGTTGCTAACTATAAGTTCAGTGAGTTAGAAAAGCCAATTCTTCAAAGAATTAGCCACACCTACAGTCAAGCCCGAAATTATTCATACCCCTGGCAAAATCTGATTTAAAGTTACTTTTATTCAACCAGCAAGTTTTTTCTTGATTAGAAATGACACAGGCGTCTCCCAAAAGATAAGACGATGTACAAGAGGCATCATTGTGGAAAAAATTATTACTCATCTTTTATTTACATTTAAACAAAAAGTGGCATGTCAAATTATTCATACCCTTCTCAATAATCAATAGAAAAGCCTTTATTGGCTATTACAGCAATCAAATGCTTCCTATAATTGCTGACCAGATTCTTGCATGTCTCCACTGGTATTTTTGCCCATTCATCTTTAACGATGAGCTCCAACTCTTTCAGGTTGGAGGGTCTTCTTGCCATCACCCTGATCTTTAGCTCCCTCCACAGATTCTCAATCGGATTTAAGTCAGGACTCTGGCTGGGCCACTGCAAAACGTTAATGTTTTTGTCTGCTAACACCACGTTTCTTCACCACTTTTGCTGTGTGTTTTGGGTCGTTGTCGTGCTGAACTGTCCACTGGTGCCCAAGGCCAAGTTTCTCTGCAGACTGCCTGATGTTGTTGTTGAGGATTTTGATGTATTGCTCTTTTTTCATGGTGCCGTTTACTGTGATTAGGTTCCCTGGTCCACTGGCTGAAAAACACCCCCAAAACATTAGCTTCCCACCACCATGTTTGACAGTGGGGATGGTGTTCTTAGGGTTGAAGGCTTCTCCTTTTTTACGCCAAATGAAGGCTACATCATTGTGGCCAAACAATTCAATTTTTGTTTCATCTGACCATAAAACAGAAGACCAGAAGTCTTCTTCTTTGTCCAGATGAGCATTTGCAAAGGCCAAGCGGGCTTTTGTGTGCCTTATCTGGAGAAGTGGTGTCCTCCTTGGTCTGCGTCCGTGGAACCCAGCGGTGTGCCGTGTCTGTTGGACTGTCTGCCTTGAGATGTTGCCACCAGCAGAGCCCAGATTCATCAGGATGGCCTTGGTGGTGATCCTTGGATTCTTTTTTTACCTCTCTCACTATCCTCCTGGCCAGCACAGGGGTCACTTTTGGCTTCTGACCACAGTGATTTTTCACAGTGTGGAACATTTTGTATTTTTTAATAATAATTTTCACTGTAGCCACTGGAACTTCAAAACATTTAGATATGGTCTTATAGCCCTTTCCTGACTTGTGAGCCACAATGTGCAGCCGCAGGTCCTCAGTGAGCTCCTTTGTCTTAGCCATGACTGTCCACAAACCAACAGCAGAGAGCTTCTGTTTTTCACCTGTTGAGTTGATTAAAACAGCTGTTTCCCATAGACTGTGACAGTTTGCAAAGGGTATGAATAATTTTGGACATGCCACTTTTTGTTTAAATGTAAATAAAAGCTGAGAAATATTTTTTTACACAATGATGCCTCTTGTACATCGTCTTATTATCTTTTGGGAGAAGCCTGTGTCATTTCCAGTCCAAAAAAAAAAAACTTGCTGGTTGAATAAAAGTAACTTTAAGTCAGAATTTGCCAGGGGTATGAATAATTTCGGGCTTGACTGTATATCTAACACTTCAGTGATCGCTAAGTGTCCTTGGTATAATTGGAATTTCCTTGAATGTTCAATCATCTTACTCTATGCCAGAATAAATTATGTATTCTGCACAAAATATTTTTATCCAGCTTGACAAGCCACATTTGTGATTGTAAATATAATGCAGCAGTTACTTTTGGTGAGAGACTAACAAAGTTAGAAAGCATGTCATCCCTATTTTAAATTCCAAATGGCTCATTTATTAAGTGCATAGGCACCATGTGTATGCTCCTCCAGATGTGAAAATAGCAAGGCCAAGTCTTTTGTTTTTGCTATACACTGCAGACCTATGGGTTTAAGATCAGAAGATGAAAATATATCCAGTATAATAGATATCTAAGTAAGGGATATATGACCAAATATAAGCATTATTTACTTTAATGTGTTTGCTCACATAAAATTTGGCATAGATAGAGATCTTTTTAGTATATGATTTTTAATAATTAGTTTTGTGTTGGTTACACAGCTGAAGAAGTGAGTGAGCTGTTTTATCATGTAGCTATAACCTATATAAGTGGATCCTCAGGACAGTCATTCTTGGCATTGCAGTCTTGGATTTGGCTTTCATGTGGACGTGCTCTGAAAATTATGTATATATGTTTACTTGAATTGTAAAGCAAGCAGCATAGACAGATGAGCTGTGATAATTATGGCTTATGTACGTTGTTGTTACGGGGGCAAGTGCCCCCGATGGACCACTAGGGGGCCTTCAGCAGGGGTTTTGTTTATTCAGTCATGTGTTTGTTTTAGCCACGCCTCTTCCTAATGTGTTTCCGCCTTTGTTCACCTGTTCCCAATGTATCTATGATTATGTTCCTTATTTATAGTGGCCGTCTGTCTCAGTTAAGTTGCTAGTCCTCGTCTTTGTGTAACGTCTGTGTGCATCTATGTTCTTTTCTTTAATAAACCCCTGTCTGCCGTCTATCTCCGCGTTGGGTCTGATTCAGCTACACCGGCACGACCAGCGTGCTCTGTCAGCTCAGCGATTTTGTGACAGTTGTAAAGTATACAGAATAACAAAAATGTAATTTGGTAATTAAAATAAACTGGATTCCAGTATCTTCTGTATGATCCCTGTTCATGTCAAGAACTCAGTTTTCATGCTGTTTTTTCATTTCATGTCATTTGATTTCATGTCAGTGGGTAAATTTTTCTTTGTATACGTCTTTATTGTTATTATGTGTTTTATTGTATGTATTATATGCTCATTATATTTTAGATGGGCCAGGATTTCTAGTTTGTTTGTTTCTAGTTTCTGTCTATTTTTTTATTTTTTCTTGCAGTATTCTTTCGGTTTTAAACCTTTGACTTTTTAATTCTGATTACCAGTTTGGTTTCTGACTCTCTCTTAGGTGTGACTGTGATCATGATTATTAGATTTACCCAAATAAACAATATGCTAATGTCTGCTTTCTTCCTGCATGTTACACGTAAACACCCAGTAATTTAGTAATTCAGTGTGTTTATAATAAGTGAAAGTTATAAGTAGTTAAATGGGATAAAAAGTTTTAAAACAAGATTTGATGGTGTCCTGTTCCAGTGTATTCAAAGTGCATAGTACTGAAGAAAGAGGACACTTATTTGTGCTCCATTTATCTTACTGCAGGTTCATGGCTCATGCCTTACCTCAAACTGTCAGCCTGCTGCGCTGGCCTCTTTAGCTCTCATGCCAAATCTTCTATCAGACTCTTCGCTATCCTGGACTCGCCTACTGTGTCATTTAGTGATTACTTGACCTTTTTAATTATAGCATGAGTTCCAGGGCATAGATCACATAGATTTGGCTAACAGGCATTATTAGTCAACACACTGCAATATAATTAACATTTAATGTTAGATATATAAAACTGCCCCCAGGCTCTGCTACATTCTTATATACAGGTGCATCTCAATAAATTAGAATGTCGTGGAAAAGTTTATTTCAGTAATTCAACTCAAATTGTGAAACTCATGTATTAAATTCAATGCACACAGACTGAAGTAATTTAAGTTTTTGGTTCTTTTAATTGTGGTGATTTTCTCACATTTAACAAAAACCCACCAATTTCTCAACAAATTAGAATACTTCATAAGACCAATAAAAAAACATTTTTAGTGAATTGTTGGCCTTCTGGAAAGTATGTTCATTTACTCTACATGTACCCAATACTTGGTAGGGGCTCCTTTTGCCTTAATTACTGCCTCAATTCGGCATGGCATGGAGGTGATCAGTTTGTGGCACTGCTGAGGTGGTATGGAAGCCCAGGTTTCTTTGACAGTGGCCTTCAGCTCATCTGCATTTTTTGGTCTCTTGTTTCTCATTTTCCTCTTGACAATACCCCATAGATTCTCTATGGGGTTCAGGTCTGGTGAGTTTGCTGGCCAGTCAAGCACACCAACACCATGGTCATTTAAACAACTTTTGGTGCTTTTGGCAGTGTGGGCAGGTGCCAAATCCTGCTGGAAAATGAAATCAGCATCTTCAAAAAGCTGGTCAGCAGAAGGAAGCATGAAGTGCTCCAAAGTTTCTTGGTAAACGGGTGCAGTGACTTTGGTTTTCAAAAAACACAACGGACCAACACCAGCAGATGACATTGCACCCCAAATCATCATAGACTGTGGAAACTTAACACTGGACTTCAAGCAACTTGGGCTATGAGCTTCTCCACCCTTCCTTCCGTCTGAAAAGAGGACTTTGGACCACTGGGCAGTTCTTCTTCTCCTTAGCCCAGGTAACAAGTGGCTTAACAAGAGGAATACGACAACTGTAGCCAAATTCCTTGACACGTCTGTGTGTGGTGGCTCTTGATGCCTTGACCCCAGCCTCAGTCCATTCCTTGTGAAGTTCACTCAAATTCTTGAATTGATTTTGCTTGACAATTCTCATAAGGCTGCGGTTCTCTCGGTTGGTTGTGCATCTTTTTCTTCCACACTTTTTCCTTCCAGTCAACTTTCTGTTAACATGCTTGGATACAGCACTCTGTGAACAGCCAGGTCCTTTGGCAATGAATGTTTGTGGCTTACCCTCCTTGTGAAGGGTGTCAATGATTGTCTTCTGGACAACTGTCAGATCAGCAGTCTTCCCCATGATTGTGTAGCCTAGTGAACCAAACTGAGAGACCATTTTGAAGGCTCAGGAAACCTTTGTGGGTGTTTTGAGTTGATTAACTGATTGGCATGTCACCCTATTCTGATTTGTTGAGAGTGAATTGGTGGGTTTTTGTTAAATGTGAGCCAAAATCATCACAATTAAAAGAACCAAAGACTTAAACTACTTCAGTCTGTGTGCCTTGAATTTATTTAATACACAAGTTTCCCAATTTGAGTTGAATTACTGAAATAAATGAACTTTTCCACAACATTCTAATTTATTGAGATGCACCTGTAGTTTGCTACACTCTTTTTATTCTTATATCAATAAAAAAATTTATAACTTAAAGGTAAAGGTAGAGATATTGTTCTTTGTTTTGTAATTTGAAGTAAAATTAAAAAAATCGGATGTTTAATTAAAGATAACCAATTTAACCATGTTAGGATATTTAAAATAAAATTATTTAGAATTAATATTTTTATTCTTAATAGAGATGTTCTTAACCCCAGGTTATTTTAGTTCTAAACCATGCTTTTAACCCCAGGTAGAGGAACAGTTCACATGTGTAATTTAGAAGCAGGGTTAGAACCATTTTTCACCTGGGGATTATAAAACACTGCTTTGAAGCAGGATTAGCACTGCTATTACCACTGCCCTGCATTGTGGTGCCAAAGCTGTACAGTGTGAAATGATGTGGTGTTAGAAGGTTAGGGTGAACTGAAAAGTGCCTGCCTCATATCATGGTGAAAACCAGGATGCAGCTATCGACCAAAAACGGCTTAGTGACAAAATACTGAACATCATGGAAGTGTGTGCCATAGTGAGGGGGAAAGACCTGACACAGAAAAATTAGAGGAAGTTGGATATCAGTGAACGCCTGGTCAAGTATGCGACAAACATAAAAAGCCCAAAAAAGATTAGAAAACTGTGAAAGATAACAATACCTATATGATAAGAAACTTGTC
The DNA here is from genome assembly GCA_033459395.1 of Hemibagrus guttatus. Classification (NCBI taxonomy): domain Eukaryota; kingdom Metazoa; phylum Chordata; class Actinopteri; order Siluriformes; family Bagridae; genus Hemibagrus; species Hemibagrus guttatus. The sequence continues at coordinate 7,798,805 of JAUCMX010000008.1, read as the reverse complement.
CTTATTTTCCTCACTGATGCAAAAGCTTGAGACAAGCCATTATTTAAAGCGGTCAGGTGCTGTAGTTATCCAGTCATGGTTGTTGATACTGCAAATAAGAACGATAAGCCAGGGTTTAGGAATGTACAATGTGAAATCCTAAACTGAGGCCTAACAATGGTCTAGTCAGCAGGTCCAGACATTGCTGGCTCTCGTAACCCCATAACTTTGTAATGAAGTTATTAAATAAGTCATAGTGACTGGATAATACAGGTAAAGATCTAAGAACTAATCAGTGACCTTGAACTTTAAAGGGTTAACTCGTTGACAAAAAATTAGACAAAAAGATCAACATTAAAAGAAGGTCCCAAGAAAACACAAAATAGGAACAGTCTGCTTCGAGAGGTTCCCAATTAAAAACATCTATAAGGTATGCTCTTGTGAACAGTTTTCACAATACGCTTGGGTTGCGTCTATAAATATTTTGCTGATGCAGCATCTTTTGTTTACTTCATGATCCAGAAGCATAATTACAGGCACATTGCATTACTTTAAAGGTAATCACATGCATGGTGAAACATTTCATGAACTAAATACTTGAATGAATACATGTACAGAACCCTAAAAAGAAACAACTTGTTTTATGCCTGTTACTATGACACTTTCATATAAAGTGATGTTTCTTAAATTTAGCCTTCTACTACCATCTCAGTCATTTTGTATAGAGAAGGATTCACAAAATGGAGCTTGAGACAAATGCAAATGCAGGTAGGGGAGATTTATATAGGTAGCAAACAATCCAAAACCCTAGACACACATGGAATCAGTTAAACAGGCTGAGGTCAGGTGATTAGCAAACAGGATAAACAAGGCTACACAAAAACACAGGAAAACATAGCTAAAAACAGAGTTGACTAGTAGTGAAAACAGATAAAAGGGGTTTTCACACTGTTTTAACACTGGATGAAGGAATGTTTCACGCTTGTAATTTAGAAACTGAACAGAGTGTGCCTCATATCACATGAAAACGAGCAGGTAGCAGCAAAAACGGCTCGGTAGTGTCAGTCGGCAAAACACTGAATATCACTGACGTGTACACCGTAACGAGATGGAAATATGTGACATGGAAAAATGAGAGAAAGTGACTATGTGACAAGCTCACTGATGTGAAAACATGAGACACAAAGTCATTATTTAAAGTGGTCATGCGCTGTATTTATCCCATGGTGCAAATATGCAAATAAGAAAGTTAATCCAAGGTTTAGGAGTGCATAGTGTGAAACGTCTGATGATGAATAGTCAGAATTAATTGTTAACCCCAGGAAAATATGAGCAGTGTGAAACATGAAGCAAGATGACCCAGAATTTTGTTTACCCGGCATTTACAATTATCTAGGATAAACGTAAGCATGAAAAGTCCTAACTAAAGGCTTGGTATAGTCAGCACAAGTTAAACTGAGCATATACTTCACAGAGTGTAAGTGTGTGAAAGTCTATAAAGGGTGCCTTAGAGTATGTGTGTGTTTTGGGGGGGGGGGGGGGGGGTGAGTCTGGGAACAGGTGAGTCTCATTAAGAGTCTCGGGACTGTGATCGATGCAGTGTGTGTGTGTTCTGGGAAGTGGAGTCTATGGTGCATGATGGGAGATGGGGTTCATGGACTGGGTTAACAGAACAGATGCAGTGTGATGTAATGCCACTATCTATTTCTGTATATGTTCAGTGCTCCAAATAGCTCCATTTGTTTCTGTGTTCAGATTTAAACCTGATTTAAATACAACCCCTACCACTGTGCCACCAGAAACAGTAAAAAAAAAAGCTAGAAATGTACTGTCAGCAATGATTGAAAAGTATTTTCTTTACAAATGTATTTTGTTTATGTATTTAGTAAGATATGTTGCTCATACCCCATTCCATTCCATTCCATTGTCTGTACCGCTTATCCGATCTATCACGTGAGTAAAAACCTCCTGCTTGAGGGACTTTTTTCTTCGGTCTTGTGAGATTCCAGTCCACAGATCTAGTTTTTAATCAGACTTTCTGGTAAGCTTTCTTAAAACATAGCATATCTTATATATGTGTTTCTGTAAATCTCATGTCACATTCTGTATGCAGAGAGCGAGTGACACAGTACAGGCAGAACTAAGTGAGGATATTAAACTCAAGATCAACAAGGAAATAGACATGACAGACATGCACCCACCTCTGATTTAGCACACTTATTTAAGCACTTTTTTTATCCACTCAGCTAAGTGTTGAGGGAGGTTGTTGCTCTCCCTTCATGTCCCACGCATTGTGCAACCATCCATTTGAGCTTTTATGCATGATATTACAGCATGACACTTGCAGATAGGCGTTTTTAGAAGTAGGAGTTCATAGGTTGGGCCAGAATCAACCTCATGGCTGAGAATTTCTAGTCAGTTATGAAAAGAAAAGGAAAGCTTGTTCAGAACATCTATTTCAAAATATCAAGGACTGTATCTATTTCATATGAACTGGTTTTCAAAAGGGTCACCTCCTCTAGCCAGAGAAGCCAGAGAAGGTTTTCATCTGGTGATCTCAGGTACACCAGGGAGGATGTGTTCATCTAGTATGCATAAATTATAATAATAAATGCAAGTGCAATTCGTCATGAATTACTCCTTTAAGCTCATAGCACATTGCCAGCATTTCTACCCTTCCTACAGTGTTTCTGGAGGGATAGTGGTATATTAGCAGCGGTAATACATATGTTTACCCCAGTTTGCTGTCCCCATACTGTTGCCACGAAGATGAAAGCAAGCCCATACTGAGTCCTCTTTCTATGCTGAATCTTTAGGATTTTCCGTCACTGCAATTAAGGGGCTGAGCCCAAACCTGTTCCCAAATGACAATGCATCTGTGCATGCTCCATGAAGACAATGTTTGCCAAGGTTGGAGTGGAAGAAATCGAGTGGACTTACACAGAGCCCTGACCTCAAACCCACTGAACACTTTTTGGATGAAATGAAAGATTGAATGCACCCTAGCCCTCCTCACCCCACGACAGTGCTTCACTTCACTAATGCTCTTGTGGCTGAAGGAGCAAATACCCACAGAGCCATGCTCTAAAATTTAGTGGAAAGCCTTCCTGTAAGATTAGAGGCAGTGGGAGGACAATTTTGCAAAGGGATGTTCAGCAAGCATACATTAGTGTGATGACCCAGTGTCCACATACTTTTGGCTATATAGTGCTTGTGAAATACAAGCTTGTGAAACCTCTAAAAACCACAAAAGAAGATTACAACTTTTTTGAGGGTCAAAAATGAGTAGGAAGTGTGGAGGCCGGTGAATGACTTCTGCACATTTGTGGCCACAGGACATCACTAGTTTCTCACACTTCTCTGGTGTGATCTTGATCCACTCTTTTTCCAGACTTTTTCAAAGTTCTGTAACTGTAGTGATTTTCTTTTTTTCTTAGCAGTAACTTTGTTGGTTTAGATCAGGACTCTGGCTGGCCATTCCATTATTTCAATAGTTTAGGTGATGCTTTCTGCAGCAGTAGTTGGACAACCAACTCCAAGCAGGTCCAAGCATTTCAAGCAGCTACCAGCACCAAGCAGTTTCTTGAAGCTAAGAACATTTAAATAGTCTGCAATCCTGTTTTGTTGTGAACACACCTCAATTAATCTGCTAATTAACAGACTTGAGGTGGTAGTGTTAGAGATGTGCAGGATGGAGGGTTCAAGATGGGCTTGGGAACCTGTATGTTTAAATATAGCCCCCACCCCCAGCCCTTACCAACCCCCTGAACTGATTATGAAATCTGGGTTACTGAAAGCACACATTTGATATACTTATGCCCTGCATCTCACTACTGCATCTGCATGTAACACATTTAATTCTTTCTTAATTATTGAGTCTGAATTATTGCAATAACTAACTTCTCTCTCTCTCTCTCTCTCTCTCTCTCTCTCTCTCTCTCTCTCTCTCTCTCTCTCTCTCTCTCTCTCTCTCTCTCTCTCTCTCTCTCTCCTGTGTCTCTCTCAGTATGTCCCTCCAGATCTGTGCATCTGTAACTTTGTACTGGAGCAGTCACTGTCTGTTCGGGCACTGCAGGAGATGCTGGCCAAAACTGGGGAAAATAATGAAGTGAGTACACAACATCCAGTCGTTCACACCTCTATATTTGTTGCCAGTCTAGTCCATTAGTTTTCATAATTATAGTTTTATTAAAACTTCACAGGGGGCACGGTGGCTTAGTGGTTAGCACGTTTGCCTCACACCTCCATGGTTGGGAGTTCGATTCCTGCCATGTGTGTGTGGAGTTTGCATGTTCTCCCCGTGCCTCGGGGGTTTCCTCCGGGTACTCCGGTTTCCTCCCCCATTCCAAAGACATGCATTGTAGGTTGATTGGCATCTCTAAATTGTCCGTAGTGTGTGATTGCGTGAGTGAATGGGAGTGTGTGTGTGCCCTGCGATGGGTTGGCACTCCGTCCAGGGTGTATCCTGCCTTGATGCCCAATGACGCCTGAGATAGGCACAGGCTCCTAGTGACCCGAGAGTATTTTCGGATAAGCGGCAGACAATGAATGAATGAATGAATAAAACTTCACATTACTTTGTAAATCTAGGAAATTTGTACAGTTGCTATGGTTTCATATTTATTTTTTATTATTTTATTGGTAACCAATTATAATTATTTAGTATTTCTATTAGCGCTATTATATTGCTATTTACTTGACTTCAACATGGTAAGTCTTATTTATTACAACTCTGTTTCACATACATACACACACACACACACACACACACACACACACACACACATGGAGTATATATTCATCCATCTTTCAGAAGTGCCCTTTTATTAAGCACTTTTATGGAGCTCAGTTGGACCTTCTACTGTCTTAGTTTGTATTTATTAAATCTATTTTCGATTATTTCTATATCCACTGTTTGTTTTTGTTTGTTTGTTTGTTTTTAGCTGTATTGGTGATATGCATTTGTGATAATGGCTTATGCTCTTCAGCTCCTGTGTAACAAGGACAAAAACAAGGCCAATCTTTACACAGCAATTTTTAACCATACAGCTTAAAATGAATGGGTCTGTCATTATTTTTCCATGCATCTCTAATCCTTATGTCAGCCCCAACCTGTTTAGCGAGGTGGAACAACACAATAACACCTGGCAGTGTGAAAATCTATTTAATTTCTGCATAACTGTTTAATGTGCATGAATAAAATTGAACTTTATGTTTCTGCAGATATTCTCAGTTTTTAAAAAAATCTGAAAACCTATTTTTTGAGAGACATTTCTTTAACAATGTGTTATATTTAAACCCCAGTACCCCAAGTGCTACCTGTGAAACTGATGACCTTTGGCTACAGTGGGGCAAAAAAGTATTTAGTCAGCCACCAATTGTGCAAGTTCTCCCACTTAAAAAGATGAGAGAGGCCTGTAATTTTCATCATAGGTACACTTCAACTATGAGAGACAGAATGAGAAAAAAAAATCCAGAAAATCACATTGTCTGATTTTTAAAGAATTTATTTGCAAATTATGGTGGAAAATAAGTATTTGGTCACCTACAAAAAAGCAAGATTTCTGGCTCTCACAGACCTGTAACTTCTTCTTTAAGAGGCTCCTCTGTCCTCCACTTGTTACCTGTATTAATGGCACCTGTTTGAACTCGTTATCAGTATAAAAGACACCTGTCCACAACCTCAAACAGTCAGACTCCAAACTCCACTATGGCCAAGACCAAAGAGCTGTCAAAGGACACCAGAAACAAAATTGTAGACCTGCACCAGGCTGGGAAGACTGAATCTGCAATAGGTAAGCAGCTTGGTGTGAAGAAATCAACTGTGGGAGCAATTATTAGAAAATGGAAGACATACAAGACCACTGATAATCTCCCTCGATCTGGGGCTCCACGCAAGATCTCACCCCGTGGGGTCAAAATGATCACAAGAACAGTGAGCAAAAATCCCAGAACCACACGGGGGGACCTACTGAATGACCTGCAGAGAGCTGGGACCAAAGTAACAAAGGCTACCATCAGTAACACACTACGCTGCCAGGGACTCAAATCCTGCAGTGCCAGACGTGTCCCCCTGCTTAAGCCAGTACATGTCCGGGCCCGTCTGAAGTTTGCTAGAGAGCATTTGGATGATCCAGAAGAGGATTGGGAGAATGTCATATGGTCAGATGAAACCAAAATAGAACTTTTTTGTAAAAACTCAACTTGTCATGTTTGGAGGAGAAAGAATGCTGAGTTGCATCCAAAGAACACCATACCTACTGTGAAGCATGGGGGTGGAAACATCATGCTTTGGGGCTGTTTTTCTGCAAAGGGACCAGGACGACTGATCCGTGTAAAGGAAAGAATGAATGGGGCCATGTATCATGAGATTTTGATTAAAAACCTCCTTCCATCAGCAAGGGCATTGAAGATGAAACGTGGCTGGGTCTTTCAGCATGACAATGATCCCAAACACACCGCCCGGGCAACAAAGGAGTGGCTTCGTAAGAAGCATTTCAAGATCCTGGAGTGGCCTAGCCAGTCTCCAGATCTCAACCCCATAGAAAATCTTTGGAGGGAGTTGAAAATCCGTGTTGCCCAGCGACAGCCCCAAAACATCACTGCTCTAGAGGAGACCTGCATGGAGGAATGGGCCAAACTACCAGCAACAGTGTGTAAAAACCTTGTGGCGACTTACAGAAAACGTTTGACCTCTGTCATTGCCAACAAAGGGTATATAACAAAGTATTGAGATGAACTTTTGTTATTGACCAAATACTTATTTTCCACCATAACTTGCAAATAAATTCTTTAAAAATCAGACAATGTGATTTTCTGGATTTATTTTTTCTCATTCTGTCTCTCATAGTTGAAGTGTACCTATGATGAAAATTACAGGCCTCTCTCATCTTTTTAAGTGGGAGAACTTGCACAATTGGTGGCTGACTAAATACTTTCTTGCCCCACTGTATATGACATTGGCAGTGGTATTTCCTTCTATCGGCCTTTGTTCCAGTCTGCCGTCTAGAGCGAACTCTAGAGAAAGAGGCGCTCTGTATTGGCTGACAGAGTCAAATGTGCTGCATTCATTCATTGTGATGGCAAAACCTCTGACAGCTGGGGCTTCAGAAAAAATTTGTACCAATTATCTTTGATCTAATATCATTTTTTCTTTCTTTTCAAAGCTTTACCAGATGTTAGGGTAATGAGCACCATTATACTATTTAAACATGATTTTTATTACAGACACAGAGGACAGGAACACTCACTGGCCACTTTAAAAGGAACACCTGTACTACTGGAGTTATACAATCAGCTAATCATATGACAGCTGTGCTGTTCACAAAGCCATGCGGATACAGATCACATCATGCACAAGAATGGAGGAAAGTGTTAGCTCAGTGATTTTACCCATAGATGTTGGTGGCAGATGGGTTAGTTTTTCAGAAACTGCTGAGCTCTATAAGTTACACAAAATGGCATTCAGTGAGTGGCAGTTGTTAGGATGAAAATGCCTTGTTGATGAGAGAGAAGATCTAGATATCACCTGGTCACATTTTATCAGTGGTCTTTCTCCTGGTCAATCTGTTGTTGTGCCCGCTGTACACTGTTCTTGGCTTACAAAAGAACAATCCGATGTGGTGTTCTGCTGTTATAGCCCATACTCCTCAAGGTTTAACAGGTTGAGTGTTCTGAGATGCTTTTGCAATGAGTGGTTATTTGAGTTTCTGTAGACGTGACTATTTAATGCAGCTCGATTTAGTATTTGTTTCTGTACATGAGAGTGTGCTTTGCAATGCTGATAAATGATCGGCTGATTAGATAATTAAATGATTTAGCAGGTGTTTCTGATAAAGTGATTAGTGAGTGCATAGAAACGCGTACACTTCCTGAACAGTTTATTAGCAACACAATACTAAGCCATAATAAGACTAAGCTCATAAAACTAAATTATTATGGCATGGATTTCACAAGATGGTGGAAACTTTCCTTTGAGATTGTGGTCCATGTTAAAAGGACTGCATCACACAATTTCTGCAGATTTGTCAGGTTGGTGTTCATGCTGGGATTCTTCTACCACATCCCAAAGGTGTTCTATTGGATTCCAAGCTGGTGTCAGGGAAGGCCACTGATGGACACTCATTGTCATGTTCATGAAACCAGTTTGAGATGACTTTTGACATTGTGCATTATCATGCTGGAAGTAGCCATTGAAAATGGTAATTGTGGCAATGAAGTGATACACATGGTCTTCTGCAGTTGTAGCTCATCCTCCTCAAACTTTGATATGTTGTGCATTCTGAGTTGCTGTTCTGCTCACAACAATTTTAAATAGTGGTTATCTGAGTTATTGTTCCTTTTGTGTCAGCTCAAACCAGTCTGGCCATCCTCATGACCTGACACATGAACATGCCATTTCTGTCTTCAATATACAGCACATAATACTGTACTCATCCTGGAATTAAGGAGAGATGATTGGCCTGTAGAATTGTGCCCAACATCACATCACACTGTGAATCAGCAGTCACTAATAAGGCGGCACGGTGGCTTAGTTGTTAGCACATTCGCCTCACACCATCAGTGTCCTGGGTCCAAATCTTGTTTGTGGAGTTTGCATGTTCTACCTGTGCTTGGTGGGTTTCCTCCGGGTGCTCCGGTTTCCTCCCACAGTCCAAAGACATGCTTCTAGGCTGATGAGTGTGTGTATGCCCTGCGATGGGTTGGCACTCCATCCAGGGTGTATCCTGCCTGGATGCCCGATGATGCCTGAGGCTCCCTTTGACCTGATGATAGATCGGATAAGCGGTACAGACAATGGAATACACTAATAAGAATTACAAGAAAACCCCTGATTAACATCCAACCAACATGCTTCAGTAGTGAGATGATTAAATGAAGAAACAGTGAACTCTAGAATGCGAACAGCCTTAGTGTTTAATTAAAGGTCCATTTTTAGGCTTCATGTCAATAGTTTATCATTTAAACATTTGCATTTGAGGCAGTAGCTCAATATAACATTTGCCTCTGTTATTTCAATGCCTTCATCAGAAGCTCATTAGAAAGGTGAGTATCTCTTGGCGTGTAGGTACGAGTACAGACATCTCCTCTAATCAACCTTAGTCTCAGCCTTACTGAGAGAACACATCTGAAATGCCACTGACATGACTGCATGCATTAGTAAGTAGCTAAAATGTGCTTACATATGGTATATGCACAAATGTAAAGCTTTAAAAGTGAAATGCAGTGTTCAAACAAAGGTCTTTGCCTTTGTTTGCACTAAATATTTGTCATTATGCAAATCTTTCCCCACTTTTTGTTTGAAGGTGCCCATAGAAATGCATTGCTTGCTCACGGCACATAAGAGTTGTCGACTGTATCTCTTATGTGAGAGAATGCAAAATGCAGTCTATTGCTTTGTTTCCCACTAAAGCTGTGGCTGTCTCCTGCACCATTGTTTTCTACCACATCAGAACTCAAGGTTAAAGTAATCTTAACTTGTAGAGCAATGTTGAAGATGCTGCTTGCTGTAGCATTTAATGCTAATCATTGTGCAATGCTTTTGGGGAAACTCAGCCCAGGTAATGATTTAAGGATATGATAAGAGGTCAGTGTGTTAGAGCATGGACAACAAAAAAGGTCTGCTGGACTGGAACTACTGTCTTAATGTTTTAAGTCATTCTCAGTGATGTCTAACACCCTTCTCAATCCACACAGGCGGCACATGGAGGTGGACACCGGACACTACTGTATGGACACGCAATTCTCCTGAGACACTCTTTCAGTGGAATGGTGAGAGAAAACAGCATCTCTGTCTTGCCATTTTTATTCCTTCATTCCCTAGCTGTTGGGAAAAATGATTTGTATGTATTTTTGTAAATTTTTCTGGTTGATCAAAAACACTGTAGTTTCACCAGAAGTAGTAATATAGAAAATAAATCTCACAGTACTGTCTGGTCTATATTTAAACATTCTGGTTTAAACTGATATTATTGTAGCCAGTTTATTAGGTATATTATTGTGTATGATGTGTCAGGTACAGCATTGGGTAGGGATGAAATGAGGTGGTCTGTTTAAGCACCATGTAAAATATTGTTGCAGTCATATAGATATCCTTCAATTTCACATGATGTCACACTTTGTAACTGAGGACCAAATTGCCTGACTCAGTGTTATTGTGTTTGTGCTTTATTAAGAAAATCCATGTTCATTTATGCTGTCAATCACTTGCCATAATATGCTTGACTACATACGTCTTCAACAATCCTCCCTGTCATGCTGCCGGAGAACTTTGTCTTAGTAGCAAGTATTGATAATGGGGGAATTATGTAGGGATCACAGTCTATTTTATCAGCTTTAGAAAGGTCATTTTAGGCACTTTTAACTGATAGTAACATTCACATTGTGCAGCACCGGCAAGAAATTTTGTCTCGAACAAGGTGACTGCAACAACAACCAAAAAAATTGCATGGCGTTATGCAGTTTATTTTAAACATACTTTAGCATTTCACCCACTAACACCAACTAATGTGCCTCTGGTATGCTAAATAATTGTGAATTCCACTGATGAATAGCAGTGGACAGGTTAACGTCGATCATTATTAGTTTGCTATTTAGTAATTTATCCTTTATTTAACCACCATAAAAAATCATTGAGATTAAGTCTCTTTTACAAGAGGCAGTAAAAGGCACACTAACAATTAAAAACACAACAACAATTAAACCCCCCACCCCCCAAGTTGTAAAGAAGGCGCAGGGAAAAAAACACTACAATTAAGCGCTCCTTAATTGGAACACCAGTCATTGTTAATTTGTTCAACATGCAATGTTTTAAATGTGCTTTATAAATTACATTATCATTAAATTATTATTTTAATTTGCTATTCATTTATATTTCTTCATCAATGTTTCAGACTACAAATGCGTTATCTTATTTTTCTTGCAGTATCTGACATGTTTAAAGACATCCAGGTCCCTGACAGATAAGTTGTCTTTTGACGTCGGACTTCAGGAGGACTCGACAGGCAAGAGTTTATTTCATGCTTATTCAAGATTTGTCATTTTCTTCATATAAGCTACATTATTATTGGTATGTGTAACTGGTCTGCCGCTATCACTGTTGCGATCTAATGTATTGAATGTCATGGAAAACCAAAGTAATATGTCTTTTATATCTTTTGCACACAACATGACAAAGTTACTTAATGAAACTTTAACATTCACATCACCTTCTTAGAAAAAAAAAAGGCAGCAGTCATTCCTTTTCTTGGTTATGTCTTTGATTCACCTTGCCACTATGTGGCATGCTTATGACCTGATTTTGACAATCTCTGTTGATTCTGTTCTTCAAATGCTCTGTGCACACCTTATAAGTGACAGGATGGGGGCTGGGGTGTTTATGGGGTCAATATATCCCCATATTGATAGAAACATGAGGCAGTTTTGACCTTGTCAGGTCATTTAGATGGGCCCCCATGAGGAAAATAGATTTTTGGTTAAGGTTATAGTAAGGAGTAGGGCATTTTGATTTTTTAACAACAGTAACATATGTTAATGACAATATTCCTCAATTAAAGAATTACAAAAGGGTAGTGGTTTTTATATAGGAGAAGCACATCTGTTTGTTACTGAGGTAATCTCTGTGTATTTTATCTGTTAATTTGCTCCCCTTTTTAATTTTGCCCTCCTGTCTTTCCTCATAAGTAAGACATCAAAAAACATTTCCTAAATTATAATTAGTAGTGTTAGCCATGTCATGGTGCTAAAAAATTTCAGCTTAGCTGATATCAAGCTATCGAAATTTCAGTGAGGTAGTTAGTGACACCTTGCTAGCTCTTATTAAACCTAAAGGGTCTCCCTAATTAGTGGAAATACAGTGACAAAATTTGCTAAATGTAACTTTATTTACAAAACAATCCTCTAGATGATTGACATTTCTTTGTAAACACACACAGCAGCATCTTTCACACTCATGATGAACTCGTGTTAGCAGAGCTATTATTCATGCAATTGGGCATCTTTTAAATGATCCTTGTGCTGTTTCTGTTCCTGGTACACCAATACGTTCTTCTTTTGTCAAAGGCATTCTTAAAGGCTGAAAGAAAAATCTAAGACATGTTTCTAAAAAAAGTGTTAATTAAAAGCGTATCCTGCTACAGGTGAAGCTTGTTGGTGGACTATCCATCCTGCTTCTAAGCAGAGATCAGAGGGGGAGAAAGTTCGTATTGGTGATGACCTCATTCTTGTCAGCGTATCATCTGAGCGCTATCTAGTGAGTAAACATTGTGTAATATGTATATATAACTCAACCCAGGGTCACACAGGAATAGCTTCATTACCCCATTTCTACTGTAATGCAGTCTGTTAAAGCAGTGACACTTTCATCCCTGGGCATTTTTGGCCATATGTCATGGTCTGGAGAGTGTGAGGAGGCACATTTTCAGCTAAGCTGCATTATAATATTTACTTTATTATATTTATTTAAAACTTTAAAACAGCAGTACACTCCTGTATTTCTATCTCACATGAAATTTGGTTTACTGGAGCCTTATCTGACAAGATTTATAAAGGCAAAATAAATCATTTATTCACTAAATTATTTAAGTAACATAGAAAACAGTTTCCAGTAAGTGACACACATTTCCCTAACACTATTAAGACAGAGCTTATCTTTAAAATTCTTTCAGGAAACTTACTCCTGTGTTGTAAGCGTCTATGAGAATGTGTCTGGATTGCTATGGTAACTGAGCTCTCCACTGTTTCTAGCATCTGTCCATCTCTAATGGCAACATCCAGGTGGATGCATCTTTCATGCAGACTCTGTGGAATGTTCACCCCACCTGTTCAGGCAGCAGTGTGGAGGAAGGTGCGGTATAAGCATTCTGTTTAACTAAAGCATTATGTAGATTTATGTAGTGTGTGAAGCTATACTTGTGCAATATAATGAGTTAATCAACACTACCATGATATTCAGTGAAATTTACTCTGATTATTTTCCCATAGCTGGGAGACTTTATGAATTATGTTTCACAATTAAACATTAGAATACACAAGTAGTATAAGTTAACAATTAAAAGCCAGAAGAACAGTATTTTTCTATATAATAAAATGGGAGATATGGCAGTTTCTGTTGAATTTGGAATGCTGGTTGAAAGCCCCGCCCCCACAACCAAAGTTTTTATGTATGGGCAGTGGTAGCTCAAGTGGTTAAGGCTCTGGGTTGTTGATTGGTAGATTGGGGTTCAAGCCAAGCTGGCACCGCTGGGCCCCTGAGTAAGTCCCTTAACCCTCAATGCTCCAGGGGTGCTGTGACCCTGCGCTCTGACTCCAAACTCCAGATTTGGGATATGCGAAGAAAGGATTTCCCTGTGCTTTAATGAATATGAATCAGTAATAAGGGCTTCTTTTTAACTGTGAACTCATGCAAGTTCCCTTGCTTTCTGTCAAAGTAAATGTAGAATGTTTTGAGTTTATTAATAAGAAACCCAATGTATCCTTCATATATTTATGCTCCTTTGCTTACATTATATAAGCATACTGTTTATTTAACATCATAAAAAATCTTGAATACTTTCCTCTAAAAATCACTGGAAAATTTCATTCATATCTAGTTTATATAGTCCTTTGCTAGATTGGGTTCCTGCTCTGGTCAGTAGGTTCCCCTTTTCTCCTATAGGATATCTCCTTGGTGGTCATGTGATGCGTTTGTTTCATGGACATGATGAGGTTTTGACGATCCCGGGCTCAGATCAGAGTGAGGAACAGCAGAGGTAAGAATTTAGACTGCATTGCTGAAAAGACTGAATATGTAAATGATGAGAATGAGCATTGTCAGAATTAGCCCCAATTTGTTCTTTGGCAGAAATATCTTTTGTTTTTGTAGTTTCTTTCCAGAAATGTCCTGTTAATAATAAACCCCACAGCTGAATAAATTACTTCATTGTCAGTAGAAGAATTTGTTCTTTGTGAGAAAGATCATTTGTTTTTGGAGTTTCTTTTCAGCAGTCTCCTATTCAAAAATAAACCCCACAGCTGATTAAATTACTGCATCATCAGTAGAAGAATAGCATTAGCTCCCAGATGATGATTCTTATGATAAACAGTAATTTTTGTTTGATCTTTGCTTTTCTTCTGTGTGAGTGATCTGACATTTGGAATCAGACATTTTGCCAAATCACAGGGCCATCTTTGGCAAGGTGCTGTGACTTGGGTTGCCAGATCTGTGTCATAAATATCTTCCAATCAACAACAGTATCAAAAGAGTTTTACTAAATATTTCATTACCAACATTTTTAAATCGTCTTGTATTATCATATATTTTGTGATAAATAAAAAAAAATGTTTGAGAAAATGTGTGCTTTCAGTTCAAAAGTAGTAGGATTCTGCAGAATTCTTTTTTTTAAATTATTATTTATATAAAGCACAAAACATGCACTGCACTAATTTACACTTTGTTTTGAGGTGGAAAAAAACATGTAGAAAACAGCCCAACACGAACTGCTCAAAGTTGAGTACATTAAATGGAATACATAATGAGTTGTAAATAACTATTCTTTTACCATTTTCTTGTACCAGCTTCCCACTCTCACAGTGGTCGTCCCTGAGATGAATATGTATGAGGGAGAGAGGCACCTGTTTCATGTTGCTGCATGTACAGAATTGTGCAATTAGGCTTGCGTGCAATTTTATACATAGCATTTAGTTCAGACTAATTATGCCTAACCACTGGGAGTTCAGCATTTCTGGCCCATAGTTATTAATATAAATAAATTTCTATGTACATTACATTTACATTTCTGGCATTTGGCAGACGCTCTTATCCAGAGTGACGTACAAAAGTGCTTTAGTTCTCAGTCAATGAATACATTAACACTGGTTCAATAGGACACAAACCTGGGATACCATTAGCCTAAACTGAGTTGGATTTTTTATTTTTATTTTTTAAACTTTGCAACATAATACATAAACAGGGAAAAATAAGAGCTAGTTTAAGTACTTCAGGAAGAGGTAAGTCTTCAGTTGCCGTTTGAAGACGGTCAGAGACCCTGCCATACGGATACCTAGGGGAAGTTCGTTCCACAAATGTATAAATGTTTATGTAGATATACATTTAGATCAGCCTAAATAGTTGGTTGAATGAATGAAAAATTGTATCAATAGTTAGAGGTTGACTGGTGAAGCAATTGGGGAAGGGGACTACTCTGTAAAAGGAATGAAACATACCCACTGTAAATTGCCCATTTTACCTGTACAAACTTGTGAGATAAAATGTGTTTAGGGGGAGATCAAATTATTTGTTAAATGGGTAATTTTATAAACATTTGTGTCCATATTTATGTAGACTAAATACTGTACACATGTAGACTAAATACATGTGTAAAACAAAAAAAAAACTGAACATAAACAGTTAAAAGTCAGTTAGACTATTTCCTGATAGTTGGACATGTCTCTAGAACCTAGATGTCCTAAATCTACTCTTGTTTATTTTGTTTATTCATCAGTGTAATTGATGAATTACACTATATGATGAAAGATTTGTGGACATAATTCCACCACACCCATATTTTGGCCTTCCCCAAACTGTTGCAAGTTCAATAACCAGTTGTATCAGATGTCTTGGAACTAAGGAGACCACTGGAACTAATGCCTCAGCACCTGTGTACAAAACAAAATCCATGAAGACAATTGCCATGGGTGGAGTGGAAAAACCTGAACAGCCTGCATAGAGCTCTGACCTAAACTCCACTGAATGATGAATTGGAACACTGGCTGCACCCCAGCCCTCCTCACTCAATATCAGTGCCTCACTTCACTAATGCCCTTGTGGCTGAATGGGAAAATCTGCTCCCTTCTAAAATCTAGTGGAAAGCCTTCCCAGAAGAGTAGAGGTTATTTTAACTAATGGTCAGATGTCCACAAATGTTCGGCCAAATAATGTAGATACCCATGTATTTCCTTTTTTTACCTTAATTTTGGGTAAAAATAAGCCTTAACCCCTGTTTGGTTAAATAGCTAGTTAAAGATTCAAAGAGAGAGAAGAGAGAGAGAGAGAGAGAGAGAGAGAGAGAAAAAAAAAAAATACAGATTGGCTGAACTGGGTCATGGCCAAGGTGACAGAGCCTTGAGAACTTCCCCTGAGCCATTTAAGAACTGTTGTATTTTATCTTCCTCCCAGTCATCCGTGCCTATTTTTAGGTCAGAGATGCAGGATGAGATGTTGTTTGTCAGCTGTGACTCAGCCGTCTTTGTCTGTCTGCTAAAATTTAATCATGTCTACATAACTATCACAATAAAAGGTAAAATAGAGAAGAAAATTTGGAGCATGGTGTTCTGTCTTGATCATTTATTTTAAGCCTGTGATAGATTTTAAGCTGTCTCATTTAGAACTTCATGCTGAATTTATTAAAGGAATTTGGTCTGACTTGCTTATGACTGCAGAATGAGGGCTTTTACCCACAAACAGGGTATTTATTTGATCTTCTTTTGTGTTTTATAGAATAGTGAACTATGAGACAGGCAAAGTAGGGGCCAAGGCCAGATCTCTTTGGAGACTGGAACCTCTACGGATCAGGTGCGTATCTCCTACTTCACATTAATTATACTTTGGTGAACCTTTGCCCTCCAGCCTGTAATCTTTGTATGTGTTCCTTTAGAGATGGGATTTCATATACATGAAATCAATATTAACATGTATGCAATGAAAATTAGTATACACTTTCTGGCCAGTTTAAAGGGAACACCTTTTGTTACATCAGATTTTGTTATATCTTGATGAAAAGGCAAACAATTTTTTAACCTCACATGGGAGCCTATAGTTTCCTCACTGACCTTATGCTGCCACCACCATGTTTCACTGTACGGATTGTATTAAAGGTGTATTGAATTAATTAATTCTGTATAGCCACTTTGCATTGCATTGCTGCTGCGTGATTGGTTGATGTGTGGTACTGCAGGTGTACAGGCATTCCTAATAAAATGATGGGTGAGTGTATGACATTGGTGATATCTCTAGTATGTATGGTAGGTCTGTGGTTAGTTATCCTCCTCTGGCTTTTTAGAACGCTCTTTCTTTCTCCATCTCTTTCTTAGCTGATACACTTTTACTATCACAACACTTGTTGTCAGGGCCACCACTGTATTGACAGTGGTCTGCTGCACAAATATTCACTTTGTAGTGGATTGTAATGTTCATAATGGGTTGAGGGGACAGATAAAATGTGTATAACATCAGATTGGATTGAATCAATTTATTATAATGGTTGCATTATTGAATTTAAGAAGACGGACCATGTTTATTTCATTGCAGACCCAGGACTCCTGTGATCATATATAAATTGTGTGAAATGTGTGTGTGCAGTTGGTGTGGCAGTCATATCCGCTGGGGACAGCCATTTCGCCTACGCCACCTCACCACAGGTCATTATCTAGCCCTGACTGAAGACAAAGGCCTTGTGCTGCAGGATCGGGAGAAATCAGACACAGCCTCCACCGCCTTCTGCTTTCGAGCTTCCAAGGTCTCTGACATTACATCTGTCAGGACAGCAGACATGATTCCACTCTGTTTGTAGGATTATAACTGATCCAAAAGCAACACTGCTCCTTGGAAGCTTTTGGTGAATTTGGACGTGTTATTTTAGAATGTTGATCTAGAACCAGAACTATTGGGCAAATGTAGGCTTCCAAGCTATGAATGTTATGTTTGAGCAGAGAGCTTTAGTAAGCCTAAAATACTTAAATGATTATAAAAACTCAGCAGAAACCCATGTGCATTGGTTTAAGCTGATATATTATTGAGTATGATGAGGCTATGTGTCTAAGATGTTAATCAAATAGAGTCATTTAAAATAATTGCCCCATCTTCTCTGACTCTTCATTAGAATGGCTCCTAAAAGCTTAAACTGATCTATGGAGAATAGTGTTGCTGATCTATGTAGAATAATCGAACAACCCTTTCACAACAAATCAATATTACTGTTTTCAGACAGAAGGTGTTTTAATTGTTTTAATTAGGTGTCTTTTTTTTTTTACATGTTACATTTTCTTCACCAGTGAACAAAATTGAAGCATCTCAGTAATAGCAATGATTCAGCTTCTGGACTCTTCTCATATGC
Source organism: Hemibagrus guttatus (assembly GCA_033459395.1). Lineage (NCBI taxonomy): Eukaryota > Metazoa > Chordata > Actinopteri > Siluriformes > Bagridae > Hemibagrus > Hemibagrus guttatus. The sequence goes on along the minus strand of JAUCMX010000008.1, from coordinate 7,780,737 downwards.
AACTCCATGTCTCTCTCTGTGTATCTGTCTATCTCAGTCTTTGCCTGCTGTGTGGGGGTTCTTGTAATTATGAGTCAGCTCAGAGAGGGAGGTCAGGCCTTCTCCTTGACTGGCTTAATCTGTCCATCTTTGCAAATTGCTTCCTCATACCCAGCTTGCTGAGCACCTGCAGCTTACTATGATTAAATGGATTCTTACCATTTCTTGTGTCAGTTTGTTGACCTGTTCATCAGGAAATTCTAAATGATTTTTAGATGTTGAGCATAATAGTTAGAATAAATAGTATTATATAAATGCACTGACTGTCAGACTGTGAATACAATAAACACTGAATAGTTAATCTAACAAATGTGCTGTAAAACATTGCTAACTCTATGTACAATGAGAATGAGTTTATCTTGTGAAGCCCTCACTTGCAATGCAGATTTTTGAATCCCAGCAATTAATGTTGCCACACAGAGTATAAATCTTTGAGAGCACCAGTTGTTTGACTGTATTGTTGGCAATGGCACTTCAGTTTGAGAAGATTTAAGATTCTTAGTGTTTTGCGGCTAAATTTAAATAGGCATATTGTCAAAATGTATAGGATTTCAGAAGACTAAGAATGAATGATACTAATCTTCATGACGCTGCACTCTGCAGGAGAAGCTGGAGTCGAGTCCAAAGAAAGATATTGAGGGCATGGGGGTGCCTGAGATTAAATATGGGGACTCGCTCTGTTTCATCATGCACATGGCCACTGGACTGTGGCTCTCCTACCAGGCACCGGATGTAAAATCAACACGATTGGGGCCTCTCAAGAGACGAGTGAGTCACTTATGTATTCTCTACGTTGGCTGTGATTTGGCAGGAATAATCAGTTCACATTATTATACTGTTTCCACATTTTATATGCTTAGGTGTTTGATGTCATTGCATGACCAGTCAATACAAATTTACATAATTACATAAATTCAATATTAGATTCACCGGATATTGCTTTTCATGGTATGAGTGAATCTCATAAAGTCCTCTCACTTCTGTCTTGCTTTCCGTCAGGCATGTCTCCATGCAGAAGGACACATGGATGATGGCTTCACGCTTCAACGCTGTCAGCATGAAGAATCACGTGCCGCTCGCATTATCCGCAACACCACCAGACTTTTCAGCCATTTCATCAGGTATGGGGCCTTTCTATGTTTGCCCATTATTGTGGTGGAAATTTGTGAAAGAATGTAGCATGTTCAACAGAATTCTTTGGATTTAAAAAAAATCCAGAAACATCCAAATAGTAATAATTATAAAAAACCCTAAACATTCCAAAACAAGTGAACATAGTATTTTGCAAATGGTTGTCAAAAGGTTTGGGAAATACCATCCATCTCCATGTAGTTTATAGTGAGGACATATTATAATGCTATATTTAATATCATTAAAATCTTAATGCATTTATAAACTGAATATGGAAATGTGGGCTGCTTCCCTTGGGCTGGTGCCATTATGAGCATGCAGCATTAGGGCTGCATCCCAAACTGATACTGTACATTATCACAGTATGTGCTCTAGATGCAACAAAAGACACTGGTGTCCTGTAGGATGATTATTATTGGCTAACCATTGAACAAAGCCTGAAATCTACAGGCAATAGAACCCAATTGTAGAGAAAATAGGGATGGAATGCCTGCTCCAGTACAAAGAGCTGTGAATTAGCAGGAATCCAGTTACCAGGTTCAGCATTTAGCAGCACATTGTATGTTAAAGGCGTTCTTCTCTGTGGTGTTAGCATGTTAGCCACATGTGCTGTTTTCTAGGTAGATCAGCGAAATTTGAAATATTTGAAGAATATTGACTCATCAGGGGAAATGTTTTCAATATGTTGCTTCTCATAAGGCAGTGAATTGAAACTACTTAGTACAGGCAGAACTTGCAGGGAACACATTTCATTCACCAAAGACAGAAAGGGAGTAGTTGAATGCAGGGCAGTGCTCACAAGGGGAAAAAAAAGATTCCAGGCTAATGGATGCTACAGAGCCCAGTAGTTTTCTTTGAATAATGCTAATAATAGAAAGGAAAAGTGAGGTAGAAAGGGAAGAGATGCTATCCCTAGTTCTGGAGGACAGAACACCTGTAACTTGTTTTGTCCTCACAAGCTCCTAAGCTCCAGTATGTGTTCGTGAGAAGGAGAACAGGAACAATTGATATATGATGGCAGTATTTATAGCAAATACTGTGTCTATATGAGGTCGTTTGAAAGCTGTGTGTGAACACAAGGTGGTATTAGAGGTGAAACTGTGCTTGATGTATATTTACATCTTCTGCTATCTGCTGTAATGCATCTCTTATGTTGCAAACACCCTTATTGGGTACATTACAGTTTTCTATGTTTAACTACACCAAGGTTCCCAAAGGTTTTGGGTGAATGAATCCAAAAACAACCCCTGAATTAGTCAGATCAGTTCAGTTCAATTTAATTGTGTTTGCATAGCACTTTTAACAATGGAAATTGTATTAAAGCAGCTTTACAGAAATAGAAAAAAATTTTAATTAGTTTAAAATTAAATTTATATTTATCCCTAATAAGCAAGGCCGAGGCAATGGTGGCAAGACAAAACTCCCTGAAATTATTTGAGGAAGAAACCTTGACAGAAACCAGACTCAAAAGGAAAGCAATCCTCATCTGGGTGACAACAGAGAGTGTGATTATAAATAATGTCCTTTGTATAACTGTATAGAGTCAAGTGTAGTTGTGTAACTAGGAGCTTTTGAGCAACTTATAAATCAGTGTAATTTCTGAGTTCATTGTAGATTTAAGACTAATTCCTTCCTGCCAAAGCCATCAAATGTTCATTGATGAAGACCACCGCAACAGCAGGTTGAAGCTGAAGCTTTAGTTTATTATGAAATAATAGACATTTGAAAATTTTTAAGGTCAGTGGCTTACACCGATCAGCCATAACATTATGACCATGGACAGGTGCAGTGAATAATACTGATTATCTCCTCATCGTGACAACTGTTAGAGGGTGGGATATATTAGGCAGCAAGTGAACATTTTGTCTGCAAAGTTGATGTATTTGAAAAATGGACACGCATAATGATTTGAGTGAGTTTGACAAGGGTCAAATTGTGATGGCTAGACGACTGGATCAGAGTATCTCTAAAACTGCAGCTCTTGTGGGGTGTTCCCAGTCTGCAGTGGTCAGTATCTATCAAAAGTGGTCCAAGGAAGGAACAGTGGTGAACCGGCGACAGGGTCATGGACGGCCAAGGCGTATTGATGCACGTGGGAAGCGAAGGCTGGCCCGAGTATTCTGAGCCAAAAGACGAGCTACTGTTGCTCAAATTGCTGAAGAAGTTAATGCTGGTTCTGATAGAAAGGTGTCAGAATATGCAGTGCATCACAGTTTGTTGCGTATTGGGCTGCTTAGCCGCAGACCAGTCAGGGTGCCCATGCTGACCCCTGTGCACCGCCAAAAGCACCAGCAGTGGGCACGTGAGCATCAGAACTAGACCAGGGAACAATGGAAGAAGGTGGCCTGGTCTGATGAATCACATTTTCTTTTACATCATGTGGATGGCCGGGTGCGTGTGCGTCACTTACCTGGGGAACACATGCCACCAGGATGCACTATGGGAAGAAGGCAAGCCGGCAGAGGCAGTGTCATGCTTTGAGCAATGTTCCGCTGGGAAACCTTGGGTCCTGCCATCCATGTGGATGTTACTTTGACACGTACCACCTACCTAAGCATTGTTGCAGACCATGTAAGGCCATTTTTATTTATACACCTGCTGCCTGTATTATGTAAGAACCACAACGTTCACCAGACATCACATCAAAGCCAAACATTCTAATCCGCCAGTTTTCCAAGTAAAACAACTAAAAATGTTCAGTGATTTTAAGCCCACTGACGATAAACACAATGCCAAGCTCTATCTCTTTAAAACTTGATTCTTGTTATGGGCTGAATTTCAAAATAAAAATTTGTTAATCTAGAAATGCCAGAACACAAAACAGACTTTTCAGTATGTTTGAAGATGACATTAAGATGACATTAAAGGTTCTTAAAATGTAGAGTTAGTATCCCTTTACAGTCTTAGACAGTATATTTTAAGAAAATGGATGGATGGATGGCTGGATGAATGGCTAGATGGACGTCTCAGAAATGTCTCAGAGATGAATTAGACTCTAAAATAACATGTACTACCTGTGAGCCAGTAGAAAAGAGGCTTACATGCCTCAGAGATCAGAGTTTGCAGTACAGAAGAGCTCTCATGAACATTTTCTCTTCTTTCATGTGTAACTGCTTCATGATCATGCTCCATAAATAACCAATTCACAGTACATTCTTACTCAATCAATTAAAGATACTCAGTTAAAGGTAAAAGCCATATGTTATCCTTTAAATGACTGATAACTGCTTTTCTTTTTGTTAGACCCCAAAGAGTTTTTAACCATGTGCCATGTAATATAACTACACCAGGCTCATTATACTCTCTTATCATGCTGTGAACACTAAATTTTATCTCTTGATACACTTTCATCTCAGAGACCTGGACAGTCTGGCTGGGAAGAATCGCACAGCAGTTGTTCTTCCCATCGATGAGGTTCTCCAGACCCTAAATGACCTCATTACATATTTTCAACTCCCTGATGCTGAACTGGAGCATGAAGAGAAGCAGATCAAACTACGCTCACTCAAGAACCGGCAAAATCTCTTCAAACAGGAGGTCAGTTTCCTCACCAGAGGCTTTGACAAGCCGACTCAGTCATTTTGTGAATCCTTTTTTTTAATGACAGTGTAACTGAGAGTCCCATTTCCACAGGCTAGCTGATCTGCTATGGTCTGATTTTTAGAAAAGCAGCTCAATTTATTTGTCAATTCTTCCTAAGCTCTGATGTATTCCAGAGTGTTACCTAAAATTGCACCCATCAATTATAAAATGGCTTCTATTCTGCAATGTGCAATCCCAGATCTATCTGCTCAGTGCAGGAAAGAAATAAAAACCAGTTCTGTGAAGCGACCTTTAGAGGAGGTTATATGTGAAATTAAAATGCAGGTGCTCATAATTTAATACAGCAATTTAGCATTAAAATTTGCATCCTGTGCCAATTGAGAAACATTGTGATTAATGTAAGGCCACATGACTAATAAACCCTCACTTTTGCTATATATCCATAAAAATGTGTACGCTTAGATACATTACATGACCAGAAGTTTGTGGATATATCACAGCATTACAGTTACCCTTCATTGAAACCCAGCAACCCAAACATGTTCCAGCATGACATCCATGAAGACATGGCTTGCCATGGTTAGTGTCCTTTGAGTGTCCTGCAGAGAGCCCTGACCTCAACCCCACTGAACACGAACTGAAACTGGAATTCAGACAGCACCCCAAACCTCCTCATCGGACATCAGTGCCTGACCTCAATCTTGTGGCTGAATGATCACAAATCTCCACAGACACACTCCAATATCTAGTAGAATTACCTTAGAAGAAGCATTTTAATGAGTTGTCAGTGTTTTCTTTAGTAGCCTGACCTAAACACTGTCTTACTGAGCTCCAAAGTAAAACCATATTCCTATGAAAATCCTTAAAAGCATTAATTTTTATTTATAGAGATGTGCCAAGCTCTGTGCACAGGGCAGCATATCTCAGCTTTTTGCCATTCTTCATTGTTATTAAATGAAAGTGTTCCTGGAAAATCATGCAGGTATTTAATAAAATGCCAGTTAGAGACATTCCATAGAACTTCTAATAAAATATTATTACTGCATTGTTGTCCATTATAAACATTAGTTCTCTGACTTTGGGGCATCTGGTTTAAGCCACACTACAGGTTCAAATTCAAATGCTGATACAAACATTTGGAGCACTAAACAGATACAGACCATGGTTTTGCCCTGCACCCCAGTAAGTATGTTCTGTTTTATTTTGTGCCATGGCTGTGATCTCCCAGAAGACTAGAGCTTAGAGCTTCTGCATTGAGGATAATAGAGGACACATATGGTTACTGTGACAGCAGAGGTTTCTTCCTTAACCTCTCTTACTCTTTCTCTGTCTCTCTTTGACTTCTTCTGTCCTAGGGGATGCTGACGTTGGTGTCTAACTGCATTGATCGTTTGAGTGTCTACAACAGTGCAGCACACTTTGGGGAATGTGTTGGAGAAGAAGCTGGTGCAGCTTGGAAAGACATTCTCAACCTGCTCTATGAACTCCTCGGTAAGACAATATAATGTCAGAGTGTGTGTGTGTGTGTGTGTGTGTGTGTGTTTGATGTGTGTGCATTTGTTTATGGTGTGTGTTGTGTGGAATTGTTTTTGGGTGTTTTGGTGTGTTTGTGTGTGCGTTTATTTTTAGTTGTTTTTAGTTTGTGTGTGTGTGTGTTTGTGTCTGTGTGTGTGTGTGCGTGTATGTGTAAAAGAAGTGGTTTCTCTGGTTTATTAAAGTTTTAGGCATCTCTTGTGGTCACTAGTATGTAGAACCTGCAGTGTAGCTGAATGATGATTTATTAGAAATGGCAGTCACGCCACTTTATTTTTTATTACTGCTGGAAGACTCTTGTGGGGTTTTGATTTAGTATGACTGTGAATGTGGATTTTTAAAATATAGAGAAAGGGTGCATATAGAGAATAGGGTTCCCTTTCCTTTTTTCTTCTAGGTTTACTTTAATAGAATGTAAGCTTTAGGATTTTTATAGCAGATTTGTTTTTATTTAATTAATAAATTTTTTGCTATAATGGTTCAGTCAGGGACTCTTACTGTGAAAAAATGTTTTAGCAAATGAAAAATTTCACAAATAGAGAAATATCATTATACACAAACATATTATTTGCTTTACTTCCATTTTATTTATTTATTTTTTGGTGCAGCATCCCAACTTTAATATAGTGAGCAGCTTTTATTTCCCCCACTGGGGACTGTGATGTCTTATGATCACGCACCCAGTTCAGCTGAGATGTTTTCTCAGCAGATGGCCTTTGAATCCATGATGAAGTATGCCATCTATCCTTATCAGTGTCTAATATGACAGCTGATGTCCTTTCCTGACCCTCACCAAATTACACTGGAGTCCAAATAACACTCTGTGTCTGTTCTAACACAAAAATCACCCCCAAAAAAGATACTAACAAGGTAATGTGCATTGACTTTAAACACGAGCTACATACAAATTTGAAAGGTACCTTTTAAACTGGACCTTGATTACACTTTGATAAGAATCTATTATAAAATAAAGTCCTTGATGATTTATGAAAAATGTATCCAAATGTGACCTTAGGTATTTTAGCTAGTCTTTTGCTTGTGACAGATCAGTAGATTTTATTTTCCATTCCTATTCATTAATCTGACATAAGGAATTCCCATATAATAAGTGTTTGAGAGCATGAAAATTTAGCTGAAACATAGGCTTGCAGTGGGAAATAAATAAAATCATGCAGATATAGGCCAAAAGCTTTAGACAGAATGGAGCAAAATTTCTCCAAAATTCCTTGGCTGACAGGAGTCAAAAACAATATGGTCTGCTTCTGTTGTAGCCCATTTTCTTCAAAATTTCCACCTTTTGAGATGCTCAACATAGTTCCTGTCGCATCAAAAATCAAAAAACTCTCTTTTCTTGTGTGTAAAAATCTCAGTTTCAGAAGTACTCCAAGCATCCCTCATGGCACCAACAAACACACCACTATCATAATGAATGAATTTGCATTTTCCACATTCTGTTGTTTGATGTGCCCATTGACTTGTCTGAATGCTTATATGCATCATGCTTCTGCCACTCGACTGGCTAGATAATTGCATAAATAAGCGGGTGTACAGATGTTCTTAATACAGTGGCTGGTGAGATGATAATAATAATAATAATAATAATAATAATAATAATAATAATAATAATTAATGATCATTTTCTCTTTAATGAAATGATAGTATTATAAATCTACATAAAATATTAATGTTATCTTACATTTTGTAATAAAAGCTTTACACAATAATAATAATAATAATAATAATAATAATAATAATAATAATAATTAATGATCATTTTCTCTTTAATGAAATGATAGTATTATAAATCTACATAAAATATTAATGTTATCTTACATTTTGTAATAAAAGCTTTACACAATAATAATAATAATAATAATGTTATTATTATCATTGTTATTATCATTATTCATTCATTGTCTACCGCTTATCCGAACTATTCTCGGGTCACGGGGAGCCTGTGCCTATCTCAGGCGTCATTGGGCATCAAGGCAGGATACACCCTGGACAGAGTGCCAACCCATCGCAGGGCACACACTCTCTCATTCACTCACGCAATCACACACACACTACGGACAATTTAGAGATGCCAATCAACCTACCACGCATGTCTTTGGACCGGGGGAGGAAACCGGAGTACCTGGGGGAAACCCCCGAGGCACAGGGAGAACATGCAAACTCCACACACACGGCGGAGGCGGAAATCGAACCCCCAACCCTAGAGGTGTGAGGCAAACGTGCTAACCACTAAGCCACCGTGCCCCCCTTATTATCATAATAATAATAATAATAATAATAATAATAATAATAATAATAATAATAATAATAATAATAATAATAATAATAATAATAATAATAATATTTAGTTAGGTTTAGGTAGGCATTACAAAATGTTATTTGATTTTTAAATATTTTCTTGTATTGTGGTCCACACACTGTAGTGTTGAAGAAATACTTTATACTGCATTTCCATGTGTGAGTGCTGTCATTACATTTTTAAACACACACTAAAACTACAGATCAATGGTTGTATTGTATTGATTCTACCTCTGGGAAGAGACAGGTTAAATACACTGTGGTATTAAGGCAGCAGAATGGTTAGTATAAAAGTATATAAAATATCATCCCATCATAATGTGTAAAATGGTTAATGAGGCAGGAATAAAGAACTCCTTTGTGCGCTTATCCATGACACTTAAATCCTGTGAGTAACAAATGTGATCTCCATTGCATGTACATCACTTTCACACTCTGACATTTCACACACTAACACTCTAACATTACTTTAGCTTTTTTTTCAACATAAGGTCATGGATTCCTGAGGTGGGTCATAGGTGTAATCTGAAGGCAGCTTGTAGAAATGTGCAAACAGGGTTAATCCCCACTGCTGTGTGCCCCATAGGAAAATGATGACTTCTAGTACCCAGTGCAAGGCACAAGCTTTGCTCTTTTCAACTGTGGCCCCCAAAGCAGACAAAGTGTTGAAAAGGCATAAACCATAGGCCACAGTCTGGTCGTAAGCCCTAAGGGCTTAAGCAAGCATAGCCTCGCTTGCTGCAAAGATTAATAGGGCAGAAGACAGAGGGCAGGTAAAATGACTGGCTGACCGGGCATCACGGGCACCTACGGAATATAATCTAGGGTGCAACAATAGCTTTACCCCTCCTAAGAGCTCCAGGATGGAGAAGGCTACTGATAGAGCCTACAAATTTCCTACTCTTTGAAGGAGTTTAAGGCTAAAAGATTATTGCCATTGTAGGGACAGATCTTCTATGAAGCTGACTCTGAGGGCTTGAAAGGCACCTCTCTCGCCTCAGCACTGCACAGGAAGTGAGAGATCAAAGTGTGCCTCCCACGGAGGCCTCAAGAATGGGACTTTTGTGTCAGGACTCATTTTAGTAGGGTGACTGGTAGAAGGCCTTGGTTCTTGGATGTGGTGGGGGATTAGCTCACTGAATACCATTTAGCCTCCTTCTACCTGTCGACGACAGTACTAACTGCGTCACCAAACAGGCCCTAAGGAGATATTGGGGTGTCCAGGAGAAAGGTTTCATCTTTGACATTAATCCCTGTTATGTTGAGTCACAGATTTCTCTCCATGACAACCATTGCAACCATAGAACGGCCAATGGCACAAGTTAGGTTGGTGGCATGGAGGGCAAAGTCTGTCGTCCAGCGGAGCTCATCTACTGCATCTACCACTGCCCAACACCCTCAGCAGACCGGCTTGGTAGGCTTGCAATACTGCCATGGTCTGCAGGGCCTGACGCCATGTAGGCTTTGCCTATGAAGGCAGAGGGGGTCCTACACGCCTGAGGGTAATGCGGGTTGACTGAGGACACGTGTGTGATTATGCTTTGCTACAGAAGGAGAATTAGTGTTGTAGCCACATCTCAGCTGCAGTCATCAGCTGCCAGCATGTGGATGCAAAACATACACATGCACAGGCACACCTGTATTAGTTTAGAATTTCTTTCCCTAAATTCCCAATGGGCCAGAGCTATTTGAGCATGACAGCATTCTTCAAATCTGCTTAATCTCCTCTGCACCAGTAGGCTCAGGTCTTTGACAGTATATGATATATTTTAATTAATACCCATGAAAGCCAAGCTGACTGAATGTGTACTTGATATGTCCTTGGAAGGAGAGTGATATATATTAAAATTGTAAACTAGCTATTAATATGTCTTCCAGCAAGGTAATAAATTTTGAGGACGTGTGATTTCACTTCACGAGATGAAGGTTTAGGGAGTTTCCTTAGAGAATACATGTTTGTTATCAAGTTAAATTGGCTCTTTATTTTTGCTGTTTGATTTTTAGCTGCTTTGATCCGTGGAAACAGAAACAATTGCACACAGTTCTCCCAAAACCTGGACTGGCTGGTCAGCAAGCTTGAGAGATTGGAGTCCTCCTCAGGTAGAACAGATGCTCTCTTATTATTGTCACTGGCAAATAGAGTTGAATACATTTTGTATTCAGTCTTTGTTTTCTGAAAAATAGTTATTCTTTGTGATATTTGGTGTCAGTGTGATAGATTTGATTTACCAGTTTGTAACTTCATCCACCCTCATACACATCAGATTTGTTTCATTGGAATATTTATTGCATCATTTCCCTGAAACACAGTTTCCTATGTGCTGTCTTGTCTTTCTATTGATTCGCCTGCACTGGAGCTTTAATGACTGATTCTGTGCTTCAGGGATCCTGGAGGTCCTTCACTGCATCTTAATTGAAAGTCCAGAGGCGCTTAATATCATTCAGAGAGGACATATCAAATCTATCATCTCGCTGCTATACAAACATGGACGCAACCACAAGGTAAGCTTCTGGTTTCCTTTTCCTTTTCTCACCGACTAACTAGATAATGGGTGTCATAGTAATGAAGATAATCTATGTTTGTTAAATAGATATGAGTTACAAGAAATGATTACACTTCTTTTGATTTGAGAGGTACAACAACTCAATCTGATAACAGATCCACATAGAATATGCAAATGGATCGTTTATTACTTAATTACCAGTTATGCCTTGTTCAGAGCAATTTCGGGGGTATCTTTTCTCAGTAACATTATTGAGAAAATTATTAAATATTTAAAAAGGAATGTTTGTTGCATGTAAAATATTAATGACACCCTCTTCTTATCATCCATATAACACTCAGATTTTGAAAAAAAAAATTCCAGGTTATCTGAAAATACATTGTGGGAATATACCACTTAATGTAGATGTTTCAATTGTATGTAGGAGTATCATCACCTTCACCATCACCTCAGGTTTGTAAGGATTCTACCCTCACTGTGTTTAAATCTACCCTTTTCCGCCCTTTCTCTTTGTAATAAGATACTAGATGTTCTGTGCTCACTCTGCGTTTGTAACGGAGTGGCTGTAAGAGCCAATCAGAACCTCATCTGTGATCACCTGCTCCCAAAACGAGACCTATTACTCCAGACACGGCTGGTCAATGATGTCCAAAGGTAAAGAAAAAAAAATGTATTCTGTAGTGGTCACAGCACAAAGTTATGCAACTACACAGCTGACTAATTAAACATAGTATTCAGTGTAAATGAGTACACCCACATTGGAAATTAAGATTTTTTTTTGGTATCTTGGTGAACACCAGATCAATTAGCTTTACAGAACAGATGTTTATAACATTTTCAAAGATATGCTTTATGTTAGAAGAACATAAAGCAGGTTGGTCGCCAACATCATTATAATGAGAAAATAATACATTTCATTCAAAGGAGGTGTTGCAAAATGAAAATGAAGACACTCTACACTCTGCCTTGAATTATTTTTAAAAGCAGCACCAACCTTCTAGACATGGATTAAACAAATTGGGGACATACTGCCACATCTGTCTTTATCCATTTTTGGAGAATGAGCTCTTTCAGAGCCTGGAAATTGAAAGGAGAATTAATCTTAACTTGTAATTTCAGAACTTTCACCTTCTTCTTTAGAAAATACAGCCGTGGCCTTGGATGTATGTTTTGAGTCATTACCGTGTTGAAAGAGTGTCTGGTGACCCAGGGCATGGAGAGATGGCAGCATCTTCTCGTTTGTCATTTTACAGTAGATCTGTGATTAAATGGGTTAAATGCCACTCTTACTTGTCAGTTATTTAGCAGCCACCTGGGTGATGATTGATTAGTAGACTTATCATTATTGAATTTTCATAAATTAGCATTTTATCAAGTTTCATTAAAACCTTATTTTTACACCCTGGTCTTAAATCATTTTGTTCTACAAAAAAATTCCAATTATTTATTTATTTTTTTTTGGACCAGAGTTGCCGGAATATGATAATGATTTTCTGAGAAATCTGTTGGGGTGTACTCATTTATTCTGGTCAATGTATGCCATTTATGTACTATAATAACTCAGTAATTACTACAGCATAGTCTATGACAAAAATACACTTTTAGTCCTTTATCTACATTGCATGAGCAATAAACCATGGAGAAGAATGCGTAAGGAAGAGGCATTGTGTTATAAGAAAATAATCATCATGCTCGGTGCTATGGGGCTGACACGACCAAGAGGTCCATTATTTTCCAATAACAGCTTGCCAAGATTTTCTTCCTCTTATACCACAGCAATTTCTCAGTGATTACAATTTTTTTATTTGTTAACAAACAACCCATAATTTTTAACAATTTATTGTTCCATTTAATGTTACAACAGCTACTGTATAACATGTTAAAAAAGCACTGACACCTGAGACTTTTTCCTTTAAATATTATAGAAATGTCTCCTTACAGAAAGCTTCACCATATCAATGATTATATGTAAATTATGCATTTAACAACATTAATTATTAAGTAATGTGGGGGCATTGGTGGCTCAGTGGTAGGTTTCTCGCCTGTCATGCGGAAGGCCCGGGTTCAATTCCCAGCCAATGCCTCCACCCCAGCCACTGGATGCAGTGCCGGTCCCAAGCCCGGAAAAATGGGAGGGTTGCGGCAGGAAGGGCATCCGGCATAAAACCTGTGCCAAGTTGTTGTGCGGACCAGTTGGTCTGCTGTGGCGACCCCGAACAGGGAGCAGCCGAAAGCAACTTCTAATTATTAAGTAATGTGGAGCTTTATCTGAAGCTTCTATTATATACAATGGTGTGAAAAAGTGTTGGCCCCCTTCCTGATTTCTTATTTTTTTGCATGTTTGTCACACTTTAATGTTTCAGATAATGAAACACATTTAAATAGTAGTCAAAGATAACACAAGTAAACACATCATGCAGCTTTTAAATGAAGGTTTTTATTATTAAGGGAAAACAAAATCCAAAACTACATGGCCCTGTGTGAAAAAGTATTTGCCCCCTAAGCCTAATAACTGGTTGGGCCACCCAACTTGGGTTCTGCAGCAGGACAATGATCCAAAACACACCAGCAAGTCCACCTCTGAATGGCTGAAGAAAAACAAAATGAAGACTTTGGAGTGGTCTAGTCAAAGTCCTGACCTCAATCCAATTGAGATGCTGTGGCATGACCTTAAAAAGGTGGTTCATGCTCGAAAACCCTCCAATGTGGCTGAATTACAACAATTCTGCAAAGATGAGTGGGCCAAAATTCCTCCACAGCGCTGTAACAGACTCATTGCAAGTTACGCTTGATTGCAGTTGTTGCTGCTAAGGGTGGACCAACCAGTTATTAGGCTTAGGGGGCAAACACTTTTTCACACAGGGCCATGTAGTTTTGGATTTTGTTTTCCCTTAATAATAAAAACCTTCATTTAAAAACTGCATGATGTGTTTACTTGTGTTATCTTTGACTAATATTTAAATGTGTTTGATTATCTGAAACATTAAAGTGTGACAAACATGCAAAAAAATAAGAATTCAGGAAGGGGGCCAACACTTTTTCACACCACTGTAAGTGCCTATGAACAAGATATTTCTAAGGAAATGATAACATGTTAGAATTAGTGCATTAATATTGTGAAGTTTATTCATTTATTTCTTATTTTTCTTTTTTCTTCTGGTGAAACTGCAGCATTTTGATCATCCAGAAACTATTTAAACTTCTCTATTTGAATTATAGCTGGCACTATTGCCAGAAACACTTAATTAATGAGCATGATAGAACAGTCAGATTACAGAATTTGTGGTGAAATGCTTTTATTATTTTTCATGTCATTTATATTGAGCACCTGAGTTAAAGTATTTTTTGACATTAGGTTAAATTTGAATACATACTTAAATAAATGACCACACTGTCTGCTTTAAATATACTTACATGCTGGTTGTGTTAAAAATACCAAGTAGGCACAAAGGTGTGTTAAATTAACACACTAAGTGTTGAACACATCTCTTTTGAAAGTGTTGCACTTTCCGCTGGATCTATAAACAGCAAGTTTACAAATTTACATCATTTATTAAGCTTTTCACACAAACTGACTGTTCTGTTTCCTTTTCTATATTGATAGCATGAGACCTAACATCTTTCTGGGAGTGAGGGACGGTTCAGCTCAGTACAAGAAGTGGTACTTTGAGCTGATGATAGACCAGGTAGAGCACTTTGTAACCAGCGAACCTTCTCACCTGCGGGTCGGGTGGGCTTCTTCAAAAGGCTATGCCCCCTACCCAGGCGGTGGAGAGGGTTGGGGGGCGAACGGAGTTGGAGATGACCTCTATTCTTATGGTTTTGATGGACTTCACTTGTGGTCAGGTATGCTTTAAAATAGATTGAGATCTGTTTTTATTTTAATTTTGATCTAGTTGTATTTATGTATAAATTGTGTTAAATTATTTGGGCAGTCCAAACAGAATGCAATTTATCTTTACTTGACACTGTTTATTCTGAAGCTCTGTTTATTCTAAAATGCCTCTCTAGCGAGTGCAATGCTCATGCAAATGAAGTAGAGTGGATTGCTGAGCTAAAGAAAAATAGTGTGGAAAATTTTGAGTTTAATTTATAAAGTGCAGATTACAATCATAAGGTACTAACTGACTCATCTGTGTTCACAGAAAGTTCTCTATGTTTGTGTGTCAATGTTTGTGCTGCAGGTCGAATCCCACGGAGAGTAGCTTCAGTAAACCAGCACATACTTACCTCAGATGATGTAGTCAGCTGCTGTTTGGACCTTGGAGCTCCAAGCATCTCCTTTAGAATCAATGGGCAGCCTGTTCAGGGCATGTTTGAGAGCTTCAACACAGATGGCCTCTTCTTCCCAGTTGTCAGCTTTTCTGCTGGGGTCAAGTATGTAATAATACAAATAAGAGAGATTTGGCAAACCATGTCTACCTGACTTTGCTTTGCCTTGTGCACATTGTCATTGTCATGCTAGAATAGCTTTGCATCCCTTAGTTCCAGTGAAGGGAAATTGTAATGCTACAGGATACAAAGACATCCTATACCACTGTGTGCTTCCAACTTTCTGGCAACAGTTTAAGGAAGACCCCCATATGGGTGTGATGGCAGGTGCCCACAAACTTTTGGCCATATATTTTTCAGTATGTGTGTATATACTGTATGTTTGAACTGTACATTGGGCCAGCTACTTTGAGATTTATATGTCACAGCTCAATTGCTATTGCAATGTAATTGTTTCACACTGCATTTATTACTCAGCTGCTTTACAACATACTGCCATGTTTCTTTATTGCTTTTTTGGAGTACAGGTTTTTGTATTGCATCTGTTGTGAATTCACCGAAGCAGACCAGGGGACCAAGTGGTGTTCAGCAGGAATGTTTTATTGGAGATCAGAACCCACTGCGGTGGTACTGTAGTCATCGAGTCCCATGATTAGGAACATACGTTGCAGTTTTAAACGCCTTGAGTGGGCAGGCCTTGAAGGTGTGACAATACAAAAGCCTAGAGGTGATACTCTTAAACAAAGCAATGAATGGGAGAAAGAACCCCAGAGTTGGTCCCCCAACTGTCAGCTAGTTCACAGTTCCTGACCTAAAAATATGTTTTCCTACACATCGTATTACCTACTCAATTTCAAACCTTATTCAGACCCACACATTTAGTTATGTCCTTTTTGCAGATAAGCTGTAAGAGGTGTATTTTCTTTAGAGTGTTTAAAATGAGATAATAATAATAATAATAATAATAATAAAAATTCATAATATCATGACCAATGCAAATGCTTAAAGCTTTAAAGCTGAGCATTCAGTATTGAACTACATTACAGAAACAGGTTGAAAAGACTGTTCTCTTAACCGTTCTCTTAATAACAATAAAATTCTTTTTTAAATAATAAAAAGAACATTGAACATTTAAATGCAAATAAATATAAATAATATACAATCAAATATTACAGTAAAACGTATAAAGTAAATAAATGGTTTAAACAGAATTAAGTGTAAGTTGCAAAAGAACAGTTTTTGATTTTTTTTTTTTATGGATTAAAGAGCATTATAAAGAATTGATAATGAACATTTTCAAGCAATTCTTAGTTATCTTTTCTGAACTGGCATGTTTTATTCCTGATTAAATTGCAAAAATATGAGCATGTTTGATGGGGGTTTGATTTCAGAGAAGAAACTCAATTCTTCAAAAGTTATCATGTTATAATAAATTGATTTCATTATTTATTAAGCTTTATGTTGTCAAGTGTGTCTGATGAAGCCAGCTAGAAATGATTTTCCATTCAAACACCTTATCATGTGTTCAGAGAACACTGGGAAGTAAGAAGAGGCTATGAATTGCTTTATGTTTATGAGTTTAAGTTAGAAAGAAGGGTTGCTGAGAGTGTTAACAAAGCTAAAAAATCGATACATGATCAATTAAAATTCACACTGTGATGATGGTTAATTTTGTTGTGCACTGCTCATTTTGCCAGTCTATCTCTATTTTGATAAATATATCTTTTTGATTTTTTTTAAATGATTGCTAACACATGTCATTTTACACGGGCACTGAGAGCACTCTCCTTTTACTCAAGCTGTTAGCATGAAAATCTAAACCTCTCATTAAATGTTACACAGTACTTCACCTCAAAAAAACATTTTACAATTTACACTAGCTCTTATACATTGTGGAAACATAAAGGCGTATGATACAGAGAAACTAATGACTCAATTTCTTAGGCACATGGATTTAAGCAATCAGATCTACAGAAAGCGACATCCAACATGTCATCTTGGACAGAATTCTTTATGATGCTCAAGGGCTTGTCCAGAGACATGCTTATTTTTATTATGTTCTTATTCACCCACTCATCCTTTGTTTATGTCCGCAGGGTGCGTTTCCTTTTAGGTGGTCGCCATGGTGAATTCAAGTTCCTGCCTCCATCTGGCTATGCCCCCTGCTATGAGGCACTGCTTCCTAAAGAGAGGATGCGAGTAGAACCAGTGAAGGAGTACAAAAGGGATGTGGATGGAGTGAGAGACTTGCTGGGCACCACGCAATTTCTGTCCCAGGCTTCTTTTATACCCACACCAGTGGACACCTCTCAGGTAGGGAAAATCTATTTATTATAATTATCATTATAATTGACAGAATAATGTTTCACAGATGTGAATTGTTGTTTCTTTAAGTAGTTTAGTAGTAAAATGTCTCTAATTTTATGTACAAACCTTTTATGTAACCCTTGTAATAAAAAGGCTGCAGCAGGTAGGTCCAGGGTCCCTGGTAAAATCCTGAGCTCAGGTTAGTCAGGTCTGTGCCAAGTTTCTACACATGTTGTTAGCTTGTGCCTCTGGGTTCATGAATATCCTCTTCCATTTCAAAAACCTGTATGTAGGTAAATTAAGAAAATGTGTGTGTGTGTGTGTGTAATCTAGCCATGGGGGTCACAGTCCAGTGACTTCTGTGCCGGTCCCAAGCCCGGATAAATAGAGAGGGTTGCGTCAGGAAGGGCATCCGGCGTAAAACATTGCCAAATTTAACCATGCGAATCGTCAGTACTCTGAATTTCATACCGGATCGGTCGAGGCCCGGGTTAACAACGACCGCCACTGGCGCCGTTGACCTACAGGGCGCCGGTGGAAATTGGGCTACTGTTGGTCGAAGAAGTAGAGGAGGGAGGAGAGTGCACAGACAGAGAGAGAAGAGGAAAGGTAAGAGTGTAGGACTGAGAATAGGAACTCTGAATGTTGGTACTATGACAGGGAAAGGTAGAGAGCTGGCTGATATGATGGAGAGAAGGAAGGTGGATATACTGTGTGTACAGGAGACCAGGTGGAAGGGTAGCAAGGCTCATAGTATAGGAGCAGGATTCAAGCTGTTTTATTATGGTGTGGATAGTAAGAGAAATGGGGTAGGTGTGGTCCTGAAGGAGGAGTTTGTGAGGAATGTTCTGGAGGTGAAGAGAGTGTCAGACAGGGTGATGAGTCTGAAGTTAGAGATTGAAGGGATGATGTTGAATGTTGTTAGTGGTTATGCCCCACAGGTAGGTTGTGAGTTAGAGGAGAAAGAGAGATTCTGGAGTGAATTAGATGAGGTGATGGAGAGTATTCCCACGGGTGAGAGAGTGGTGATAGGAGCGGATTTTAATGGACATGTTGGTGAGGGGAACAGAGGTGATGAGGAGGTGATGGGCAAGTTTGGAGTTAAGGAAAGGAACCTAGAAGGACAGATGGTAGTGGACTTTGCTAAGAGGATGGACATGGCTGTGGTTAACACTTATTTTCAGGAGAAGGAGGAGCATAGAGTGACTTACAAGAGTGGAGGTAGGAGAACACAGGTAGACTACATCCTATGTAGAAGCGGCAATCTGAAAGAGATTAGTGACTGTAAAGTGGTAGTGGGAGAGAGTGTAGCCAGACAGCATAGGATGGTGGTGTGTAGGATGACTTTGTTGGTCTGTAAGAAGAAGAGGTCAAAGATAGAGAAGAAAACCAAGTGGTGGAAGCTGAAAAAGGAGGAATGTTGTGAGGAATTTAGACGGAAGTTGAGGCAGGCTCTGGGTGGTCAGGTAGTGCTGCCAGATGACTGGGAAACTACAGCAGAGGTCATCAGGGAGACAGGGAGAAAGGTGCTGGGTGTGTCATCTGGAAGGAGGATAGAAGATAAGGAGACTTGGTGGTGGAATGAGGAAGTTCAGGATAATGTCCAGAGGAAGAGGCTAGCCAAGAAGAAGTGGGACATGGACAGGACTGAAGAGAATAGACAGGAATACAAGGAGTTACAGCGCAGGGTGAAGAGGGAGGTGTCTAAGGCCAAGCAGAAGGCATATGACGAGTTGTACACTAGGTTAGACAATAGAGAAGGAGAGAAAGACTTGTACAGGTTAACTAGGCAGAGGGATCGAGATGGGAAGGATGTGCAGCAAGTTAGAGTTATTAAGGATAGAGATGGAAGGGTGCTCACAAGTGAGGAGAGTGTACAGAGGAGATGGAAGGAATACTTTGAGGAGCTGATGAATGAGGAAAATGAAAGGGAAAAAAGAGTAGAAGGGGTGAACTCTGTGGAACAGAAAGTAGATAAGATTAGAAAGGATGAAGTCAGGAAGGCTTTGAAGAGGATGAAAAGTGGAAAGGCAGTTGATCCTGACGACATCCCAGTGGAGGTCTGGAAGTGTCTGGGAGAGGCAGCAGTGGAATTTTTAACTAGTTTGTTCAACAGGGTTTTAGAGAGTGAGAGGATGCCTGAGGAATGGAGAAGAAGTGTGTTAGTGCCGATCTTTAAGAATAAGGGTGACGTGCAGAGTTGCAGCAACTATAGGGGGATAAAGTTGATGAGCCATACAATGAAGCTATGGGAAAGAGTAATGGAAGCTAGGTTAAGGAAGGTAGTAGAAATTTGTGAGCAGTATGGCTTTATGCCCAGAAAGAGCACAACAGATGCAATTTTTGCTCTGAGAATTTTGATGGAGAAGTATAGGGATGGTCAGAGGGAGTTGCACTGTGTGTTTGTAGACTTGGAGAAAGCGTATGACAGGGTGCCAAGAGAAGAGTTGTGGTACTGTATGAGGAAGTCAGGAGTAGCAGAGAAGTTTGTCAGAGTGGTGCAGGACATGTATGAGAGGAGCAGGACAGTGGTGAGGTGTGCTGTAGGTCAGACAGAGGAGTTCAAAGTGGAGGTGGGACTGCATCAGGGATCGGCTCTGAGCCCCTTCCTGTTTGCTATAGTGATGGACCAGTTGTCAGAGGAGGTCAGACAGGAGACTCCTTGGACAATGATGTTTGCAGATGACATTGTGATCTGTAGTGAGAGTAGGGAGCAGGTGGAGGAAAACCTGGAGAGGTGGAGGTTTGCGCTGGAGAGAAGAGGGATGAAAGTCAGTCGTAGTAAGATTGAGTACATGTGTGTGAATGAAAGGGAGGGAAGTGGAACAGTAAGGTTACAGGGTGAAGAGGTGAAGAAGGTACAGGAGTTTAAATACTTGGGGTCAACAGTCCAGAGTAATGGAGAGTGTGGGAAAGAGGTAAAGAAGCGAGTGCAGGCAGGTTGGAATGGGTGGAGAAAGGTGTCGGAGTTCTGTGTGATATATCAAAAATATATCAAAAATAAAATATCAGCGAGAATCAAGGGGAAGGTGTACAAGACAGTGGTGAGACCGGCCATGCTGTATGGTTTAGAGACAGTGTCACTGAGGAAGTGACAGGAGTCAGAGCTAGTGGTAGCAGAGCTGAAGATGTTGAGGTTCTCTTTGGGGGTGACAAGATTGGACAGGATTAGGAACGAGTACATCAGAGGGACAGCTCATGTTGGACGTTTGGGGGACAAAGTTAGGGAGGCCAGATTAAGATGGTTTGGACATGTTCAGAGGAGGGAGAGTGAGTATATTGGTAGGAGAATGTTGGACATGGAGCTGCCAGGCAGGAGGCAAAGAGGAAGGCCAAAGAGGAGGTATATGGATGGAGTTAATGAGGATATGAAGCTAGTGGGTGCAAGTGTTGAGGATGCAGAAGATAGGGATAGGTGAAAGCCGAAAGAAGAAGAAGAAGAAGTGTGTGTGTGTGTGTGTGTGTGTGTGTGCGCGCATGGTGCTCTACAAAGGACTGGAATTCCACCCTTACATTTTCCTGCCTCACCACAACCCTGACCAGGAGAAAATGATTACTGAAAGTGAGCAAGAGTAAATGTAATTAGAGTGCACAAAACTGCTGACAGTTTGAGCAGTGGTGCATAAATTGGAAAGTTTGCAGTCTCTTTAATTACACAGTGACACATACACATTAAATTTGACTCCACCCAAAACATCGGGTTCCACTCCTGTAAGCCAAGAACAGAATTCTGAGGCTGCAGTGGGCAAATGGTTACTGAATCTGGACATTTAAATATCAGAAAAACATTGCCTGGTCTTTTCCCAATCTTAAGCTTCCTCCCTGTAGCCTCAGATTCCTGTTCTTGGCTGATAGGATTGGACACCAATGTGGTCTTCAGCTGTTGTAGCCCACCCTCCTCGACATGTTGTGTGTCTTTTCCTCTTACCAAGGTTGTAGTCATTATTTCAGTTCTGTTAGCCTTCCTGTCAGCTTGAACCAGTTTGGCCATTCTCCACCTGCAGAACTGTCAGTCACTAGATGTTTTTGTTTAACATGCGATAAGAGATGAAGATGAATTTGAGATTTGATAAGAGATTTGAGATGAAATCCCAGGGGGTCAGCAGTTTTTGAAATATTCAAAACAGCCTGTCTGGCAACAGTACACTTGCCATGGTCAAAATCACTGAGGACACATTTTTCCCCATTTTAATGTTTGATATGAACATTAAAACTCATTACCTGTACTTATATGATTTTATGCACTGTGCCTTAGCCAAATAACTGCATGATTGAGCAGTTGTTCCTATTAAATCTGTGTATTTAAAGTGTATAAGGACACACACACACACACACACACAGGAGTTTACACAACCTATCACTCAAGTATTTAAAAATTTTTTTTTCTTATTTAATATTAATTAAAAATAACATAGCAGATGCAACATAATTAAAATTATATATATATATATATATATATATTAGATGTTTAGATGATAAATTGTCTCTTATTATAGTAATAGTTTAAAAAGACGGTAACAAATGACAAATGGCTCATTGTAAACCCTCTTTTATGTCACAGATTGTCATGCCTCCTCACCTGGAGAAAGTACGTGACAGGCTGGCTGAGAACATCCATGAACTATGGGCCATTAACAAGATTGAACTGGGCTGGACTTATGGCAAGGTACAACTTTAAAAAAAAAAATCAATAGTGCTAATAGCACACAGCCCATACCATTTTAGCACACAAGCATACATTTTAGTTCTGAGAAGGTCAGACACATTACGATACACTCAGATTTCATCCACACCAATATTTCCAGCGCATACCACTGAAACCTTTCAGATTCTACAGATCAGATTCTTCCTTTGAATTTTTAAATGGTCATATTTATATTAGCCAAAGCTTGTTCAGTGCTTCACTTTGCTTTCTCTTTTATAATTTGCTGATCAAATTAAACAGAGGGTAAGTGAAAAAGATTTTGGTTCATTGTGCAATTGAAATCATCTACACCATTTTAATTTCCATATGTTCCAGATTACTCAGTATGGTCATTTTCCCCATGTTGGGTATGATTGATTTTGCTTTAAAATATGATTGATTTACTCAGATTAAAGGGCTGAATGGGGAACAGCACACAATTGCTGCAGGTATTACACTTGCCATGTCACTGTTTCAGTACTTTCAGTATTTTCCAGCACCCATTTAGAATTTAGTGTAACTATTCCTATATAATTAATTCAGTTTAGGCTGATTAATTTCTGTCTGTAAAGCCAGACCTTCATCATTTATGAAACAGGTAACTATGTATAGTCTTCTCTTTTCTATTTTAAGTATAAATGGCTGTAAGTCCACAGTATGCCCTTTAAGACAAAATCATCATCAAAAACCCAGCACTTGTATGTATGTACTACAGATATGATTAATATGTTATCTTATATTGATCATATTTCTATGTACATTCTCCTTGATTTCCTTCTCCTAAGCCCTGAAAATCAATGAGTCTTTTTTTGTACTCAGGCCAGTTTTTTTGTTCCTCACACTATTTTAATTGAGTCCTCAATTGGGGCCAGGAGCAACCATTATGTCAGGTCAAGCTCTTCACTTATTAATCTGCCATCATCAAGGTCCAGCTGTTGTGGGCAGGATTTTATATTTGTTTTTAATGAGACCTTGTTAAGTTTGGGGAGATGTAGCATTGGCTGGAGAACTGAGATCAAAATGTAAATGCATCTGGCACAGTTGGTGATGGCTTTACATTATCAGGGTATCATGGGAGCATCCTTATATTTGTCTAGACATGCAGTTTCTCCTCTATGTCCAGCAGTAATGCTCTATTTGCAGAAAGGTCTACATTTAAAAAAAAAAAAAAAAAAACTAAGCATGGAATTAGGCTTCTACTAAAGATGTAATTTACCATAAATAGAAGATTAATCTGTATTTTTAAAGCATGTCAGACTTTTTAAAAAATCAGTGCTGGTAATTTGTACAATACTGTTCTTGGTTACTGTGCAAAGACTATGCAGGATTGAATGACTAGTCCAGCATTAACACTAAGGTTACTGTACCTGCTCAGCACCACTAATTCACTACTCAGTAAGAATGCTTGGAGTTAGTAACTTTCATTCATTCATTGTCTACTGCTTATCCGATCTATTCTCGGGTCACGGGGAGCCTGTGCCTATCTCAGGCGTCATTGGGCATCAAGGCAGGATACACCCTGGACAGAGTGCCAACCCATCGCAGGGCACACACACACTCTCATTCACTCATGCAATCACACACTACAGACAATTTAGAGACGGTAATCAACCTACAATGCATGTTTTTGGACTGGGGGAGGAAACCGGAGTACCCGGAGGAACAAACTCCACACACACATGGCGGAGGCGGTAATTGAACCCCCAACCCTGGAGGTGTGAGGCAAACGTGCTAACCACTATGCCACCGTGGGTAGCATGTTAACTGCACACTATTAGGCTCCTAAACAGCCTATAGGCCAGCTCATAGAGATTCCCAGTGTCACTAAATGACTTCACTTCCATTCACTTTACAGTTGGACATTTGACATCAACTTGAGTGTAGAGTATAACACATACCGTATAAAGAATTGACACCCCCCCCATATGTACATTGTATTTTGGTTATTGGATTTCAGTGTACTCTTAAAAAGGCCTGTCTATGTTCTTGTTTGTGTTTGTGTGTGTGTGTTATGTGAGCAGTTTATTTGAGCTTCTCCACAAGCATTTCACTGTACATACAGTATGTCTGATATACTGCACAAGTGATCAATAAAACTGACAAAACAGTAGCCTTTCAGTCATTAATAAGTAATTAGTTTCCAATAGTAAGTAGTTTCCATGTGTTTCACATTATAACTCTGTTCCAGATAATCATAAACTACTAAAGAATAAAACCTATAAATATAATAAAAGCAAGGTGTAAATCAGTAAAAGAGAAGGGTGAGACTAACGTATCAATTGGGAAAGGATATAACTCTAACTATTGCTTATGTAAGACGTAATTGCTGCTTAGTTAATGGTGAACTACTCCACTCATGCTTACTGAGTAATTTCCCATCAGTTAGTAATAGTAACATATGTGTTAATGAAGAACTATTCATTAATTTGCACTTAGTCCCTGCATATGCACATAGGCCCTGATTTACTAAAATGCCAATTAAGGAGCACTAATTTGTACAGTCTTTGTACAGTAATTGTATAAATGTGTTATGCGCAAGCTTGAAGGAAATAAAAATACTTGAATAAAGTATTATGTTCTAATTGTTCACCATAGCTGTTGCAAACTCAGATCTCTAATAATCTCCCAGGCGAGTGAACTGAATCTGAAATTTAAGGGCTGTGAAGGATCTCTAAAACTGTTCAAAATCCAGTATAAGTAAAATAGAAAAAAGAAAAGATATAATTGTATGTTCTGTTCTTATGGTATATGCAAATAAAATTCTTTAAAAGGCCCTTTGAATTCTGTCATAATCAGAGGTGAGACTGAGGCAAATATTTGCACTGAACAGTTTTTTCCAATTGTTTGCAGACTAAAATTGGAACTGGAAACAATCACAGAAACCTAAATGTCATGAACCAAATTTCAAAACCGAGTTTAAAACTAAAGTCACGAATCCTGCTTTACACTCGGTTTTCAATTCTGTCTCACACTACATCACACAAAACACTACAAACAGTTCACTTCATTCAAAATGAAAATCTCTTCAGTCTCTTTGGGAAGCACAATGGCAAGCTGTATACACTACACACTCCTCACAGGTGTAAACAGTTGTTGCTGAATTGTTCCCTTAGAAATCAGAGCTTTAGGACAATGAAAGGGCCGCAAATTATCTCTCCTGGTTTGGAGGACAATGGAAGTCATTGGTGAAGGGAAAACTAAAGATGAAAGAATAAGAGGAATAAGAGGAGAATGAGGATGAGGACAAGGAAGGACAATTGCCTGATTTCTTTTTCTAACATTTTGCATGTGTTTTTGCTTTTTTATGTGTAGATTTTTGAAACAATGAGCCTCTTTCATATATTATTTTGGTGCAGAAAACCGTTTATTTACTGAATGTTTCTTTTGGTTTTCTCCAGCTGGGTATGGAAAGTGTTACATACAAAACACATGTGTTTTAAAATACAGAAAGATGGGATATTGATAGCAGGGTTTTGTGTGTCTATTCATACAGCGTGTGTGTGTGTGTGTGTGTGTGTGTGTGTGTGTGTCATTTTGCTGCAGAAAACATTTTAGAAAGAGTTAAAACAGTTTGAATACATTTTTTGCTTTTGCTAGAGGTTTGTAGATCTGTGCATTTCTTTGTTGGTTTTGTGGATTTGTGCATTATGTTTTGGATCAATGGACTTGTGTGTGACAAATGTGTGTAAACAATTGGGAAAAACTGTAATATAAAATCAAATTTACTGTGGTAACATTAAAGCATGATTTTGAGAAGCTTTTAAAATACTTATCATTTAATAAAGCAATTGTTTTACTTTGTCGTTAAAAACCAGAAATAAGCATGCATACACTTAATAACTATCCTCAAGGAAGGCAATTATTATTGCCAAAGTGACTTTCAGGCAGCATTTAATTGAATTGTGGATGATAATTTTTTTTGAATGATTAGCATCCTGTATTTTTTTACTTTTTGCTGTTGCAGAATGGACAAGATTCTGCTATTTTGCTTATATGGTATATGCAGTCTTCCATAAATCCAGATAATAAGCTTGCATGTTTTTGCATGGTGTTTTTTACACACACAAAATTTTAGTAAACCAGGGCATTAATACTCCAGACCATGATTCCTCTACATTACATGAAATCCATTCCTTCTTTCCAAATCTATGTGTGTCTTTGAGTCTTTGCGTGCTTCTCTTCTCTCTCTTTATAGCAATCTACAGTCAGTTTCCGGGTTGCTATGGTTGACATTATAATGCCATTGTTTTGCTGTTTGCCACATGCTTCTTTTTTCCTTGCCAGTTTTTAACAGTTGATACAATTTGTCGTAATCATGTGCAACAATGTGCTGTCCTTCCTCAGATAAGGGATGATAATAAAAGGCAGCACCCCTGCTTGGTGGATTTCTCAAAGCTGCCTGAAACAGAGAAGAATTACAACCTGCAGATGTCAACAGAGACATTAAAGTAAGACCTCTGTGGGTGTGGATGAATGTGTTTACATGCCATTCACAAGTGATTACATGTCAACTTGCTTTAAACGTGTGAGCTAAAGATAAAAACACACAAGCTGATCAGGTTATATCTTCTAAAATTGGTGTAAGACTATATAAGGTATCTTGTGCATAGAAGTATTTTCTCTCTTAACAAGTACCATTTGATACAGTTACTTATGCTGTACAGTGCAGAAGGGGATGTTTGGATTAAAAGTCATGCATAATAAGTTGTTTTGAACAGGATGTGCTGACTTTGTCTATCTTTAGATCCGGACAACTTAATCCAATTACAATTGAATTACATGTCTCTAAACTCTCTTTTTAAATTGAGACAACCTTGAGTTACAGACTTATTTTAAAGATATGTTGACAGACATTATATATATATATATATATATTATATATATATATATATATATATATATATATATATATATATATATATATATATATATACCTAGGCATGCAGACTGCTTCTACAAACATTTGTGAAAGAATGGGTCACTCTCAGGAGCTCAGTGTATTCAAGTGTGTGATTGTTTATTGAAAGTAAATGGACAGAGCAGGGGTCCTGTCCTGTGCTAGTGCAATGTGTCAAGATGGCAAAAACAAATACAATAACACACATAGTAAATTTAAATGTGGCTTATTTCACTGTGACATTTCTGAAGATTTGCTTTCATAATCCATATTCATATATCTATTATTAATAAGTAATATAAATGAAAATAATAAAAGAGCAGATGAGTGAGTTTCTTGCACGACCCCACTCCATCAATTGAACCCTAGTTTGGGAACCCACCTGAAAAGCAATGTGAGCATAATATCTCAGCAGCTCTGGATGATGTGTCTTTAGGACTCTTTTGGCTCTGGGCTGCCATGTGGTTCATGTCAATGTCAACGCTGAGGAGGAGCTGAAAAAAGTGAAGCTTCCAAAGAAGTAAGTCTATTGCAGAAAGCAGTGGCTAAAGTGTTAACCTGCTAGTGGATGATAAAGTACAGCGGCAAAATGCATTAATTCAGGGAACTGTTGTGATTCATAGACTAGTTAGATTCTAAGAACTAATTTTACACTATGTATGAACTAGCATTTGAGTCTAGTGCACTTATGTACACTTTGTTTATTGCAGAGCATATATGGATTTATATTAAAACCAGACCACAATATTAGTAATATTAGTAATATTAATTAGAGAGCTAATCATTAGGTTATTAGAGAATAATATATTGAATTTCACAATCTTTGCAATACATTCTATGCTTTTTTGAAGCTACATGATGTCTAATGGTTATAAGCCCATGCCACTGGAGCTTTCAGAAGTGAAGCTGAGCCCTGCACAAGAGCTGCTTGTTGACAAGTTGGCTGAGAACGCACACAACGTTTGGGCCAAAGATCGGGTTAAACAGGGCTGGACCTATGGCATACAGCAGGTAATGAAGGTTGATCTTTTGATTTGGTGTTTTCTATTGTTGACATTTATGGACTTGATACATTTGTCTAATACAATAATCCATTAGACTAAAGTCCGCCAATCCGTTTTAATGAAACCTTGATATTTTTTCATATTTTGGGCTTTGGGAGTACATATTACAAGACTGAAAGAAGAAGTCTTTTTTTAGTCATTCCATTCATAAACACTTAAATGGAAAAAAATATCCTAGGTTGTTGTGCAACATAAAAGACTAAAGACTACTAGACTAAAACTACATTTAGCACAAGTATTAATCAAATATAAGATATAAGAGAAAAAGTACAGCATGATACACAGAATATGTACAGTATATGTAACACAAAACAGTTTTTGCAGAAACAGCAGCAACAAGACAAACTATATGACATGATTGTACAGCGTCTTCACTATAAGTGTACAATTTCTTCACAGAACAGCAATATAGAGCAGAATGTTAGCAAAGAAATAATAATAGGGATATACGGATTATTACATTTTGCTGAAATCATTCCTGGGAAGTTAACATAGCTGTATAGAATGCTGTCCCCTAGAGCAGAGTAGCTAAATAACACTGCATAACCCTCCCCTCTCTATCTCTGTTTAGGATCTGAAAAGCAAGCGAAATCCTCGTCTTGTGCCATATGTATTGCTTGATGAGCGCACCAAGAAGTCGAACCGAGACAGCCTGCGTGAAGCCATCCGTACACTAATTGGCTATGGCTATAACATCGAGCCTCCTGACCAGGAGGGGGGTGAGTGCCTTAGGGAAGTTTAATCAGCAGTGTGTTATTTAAAACAGCAAGAATGTCATGTGCAGTTGTATGCTGCTGGTATTTTATCCACTTCATAAATACCTATTAGTAATTAATGCTTGCTAGTGATGATGCATTTTACAGCAATGCTGACTATGACTTATGTGAAGATTCACATCTGATTTCATTAATAATTTTCATTATTAGCGAAGGAGGTTATGTGGTTTAACTTTGGTTACATGAGTTGGCTGATTGCCTGATTGGTTAGTTGATAAAAATCAATTAAGGTTACTCAGCATTTTTCTAGATACTTGCAGACTCTAGTAAATCAAAGCATGCATTTCTAATTTAGCTGTTTGTTTTCCCTGACCAGGTATAGTCTATAAATATTAATCATGTGTTTGCTTCTTCCACCTTCCAAAAAGCATTTCAGTAGGTGCATTGAATATGGATAACTGCCACTGGAGGCATGTGTGTATATACAGTGCCCTATATATATTTTTGTCCCATCAAGCCTGTAGTTTTACATCACACTCAATGTTCCCGGGTTAATCTCCTGTTGCTCAGAGAGGCTAGTTTTTTAGATAGTATCATTTAGATGTCACTGGGGAGAGATTAGGTATATTCTGACTTAGTCAACATGAATTGCTATTAAAGAGGAAATTGTACTGGAATCCATTTCAGCCAGCTCTAATACAATCCTTACATAACCTTGATCAAGTGAGTGGAGATGCATTTGTATGTATATCAACATGGAATATTAAATAAACTAGTGCTTTTTTTCTTCTTTGGTTATATATATATTTTTTTTAAAAAGTGCTGTATTTCCTTCCAACAAAGTTTTAGACTCATGGTATTCTTAGTTTGTGACCTAGGGAACTAGTATTGATGTATTCATTGCTAGAGACTTCAAAGCACTTTTGTAGGTCGCACTGGATAAGGGCATCTGCCAAATGGTGTAAATGTAAGTAAAAAAAACTTTGGACCAGTTTTGAAACCTGTACATGACTGAACTATTGCATTTTTTATTTTTTTTGCATTAAGTAGACAGTCATGTTATCTATGACATGACTAATGGTTACTAAGATAATTAGCTAGCTAGCAGCTAAGCCAAACACTATCACAGCAAATTATTTTATTGACAGTTCAGCATTTCCTAATTCTCTTGCTCTCTATTCCTGCGTGCAGGTTGTGTGGTAGAGAGATTAAGCATCGATAAGATTCGCTTTTTCCGTTTGGAGAGGACGTATGCAGTGAAAACAGGGAAGTGGTATTTTGAGTTTGAAGTGGTGACTGGAGGAGATATGAGGATCGGTTGGGCTCGGCCAGGTGTGCGGGCCGATGTGGAACTGGGAACAGATGATCAGGCCTTTGTCTTTGATGGTTATAAGGTGAGTTTTTGATCCACATCTAACTATAGACATATCCCATGATGTGGCATATAGGTTGCAGAATTCTACTAAACAGAGATTTGTGTTAATACAAACGATTCACTTATTAATTGAATATTAACTGATTACCTCAGGTCTTTCATAAATGGATAATCTATAAAGTACACTCATATTCTATTGCAAGAGTTACAGTACCTGAAAAGTTAAGAATATAGTAGGAATCTTTATTTACAAATATTTTTGTACTGTACCTAAAAAGACCATATAATTCCTGATTGTTAATGTTGAACATTAGAAACACAAATCAAAGTAAATAGAGACTAATACAAAACTAAGGGAATTTAACAATGCATTGCAAACTACAAGCTTCTATAAGCTACAACAAACAATGCTATATACGCAATAAGTAAAAGCAAATAAGAACACAAGAATGGTACAGCACAAGAATTTTGTCTATTAATGTTTATAGTATCTGTCACTTTACCTTTTGTTAGCATCTGCTCAGCATCTGTTATCTGTTACATCACTGAGATCTTACTAATTGTTAATTGTTAATAAAGAACTGCTACAAAACTTGATTATAGCCAGTTACAGTCAGGTTTGGCTGTAGTTTACTAGTACCTAAAATAAATCTGCAAAGTATCTGGAGATATTACAGAATGTTGTGATATGTAGAAATGAATTATCCTGCAACTAGGTGACATGAGAACAGAGTATTGAGTCTGTTTGTATTACTTAAGTCTCGGCTAATATCAAGAGTAAATGTTGACTGTTGAGCACATGATTATTTTATTAGAATCCAAGTGCAAATCACAAATTGTACTCTTTACAAAAAATATTAATATAATTCACAGCTCATTTCAGATCTACCCACAGATTTTTAGTTGGATTCAGCTCTGGGCCCTGTCTAGCTCATTCAAAAACATTGATTTTCTTTTAGTTAACTATTCATTTGTTGATGTGGATGTATGCTTTGGGTCACTGTCATGCTGGAAAGTGAAATTCCTTTTCAGCTTACTAGTAAACACCTCATGGTTTTGCACTAAAATCAGCAAGTGATTTACTTCATTTTAATAAAAGCCCCAATTCTCTCTAAAGAAAAGCAGGCTTTAAGCATGATGCTGCCACCACCATGCTGAACTTTTGGTGATGTGTGTTTTTTTCTAAACAAACATATGTTTTTGGATTATGAAATTGTTACGCTTGTTGAAATTGGTCTCATCAGACCATAAGACATTTTGCCACGTGGTTTGGGGCGATTCAGTTGGTTGGATTTTTTTTTTGTGAAAAAGGGCTTCCATCTAGTCACCCTACCCCATAGACTAGACATGTGAAGAATATGAAAGATGCATGTTAACACATGCAGAGGGTAACCAGCACATGTCAGGTTGTCCTGTAAGTCCCTGGTAAGTTTTTTATCTTGTCCTTTTATAAAATTTGTAGGGACATCCTGTTCTTGTCATTGTGTCTTGTCACAGTTTTCTCAATGATCTTCTAGTGTGCATGTTTCTGAAAATGCTCTTTTTTATAACTCTTCTGATAGGTACCTTTCAAGAAGTGAGATACCATGCATTTGTGAGCTCTTTGCAGACCATGGCTTGTGTGACTGTAAAGAAAATCCTACAGAAGTCCTGCAACTTTATTAATAATTACTTTAATAATTTAATTTTGAACATGAGATTGATAGTGATTGTTTCCGTCTAAACACAACTACATTATAAAAGGGTGTGCATACTTATGATTTATTGAAACTTTTTTTTTTAATTTTCCCTGAAATGTTTATGATCAGTTTTTCCACATAATTTTGTATATGCTTCAATTTCACACTGAGGATGGACAAAGAGTTCTGACGATTTATCTCAGTTAAAATTTTTCTGTCATTTTACCAGGGGTGAGTAGACTTTTTATAACCACTGTAAATGAGACCTGCTTGATACTTGAGTCCACACGAGAGCTTTTTTCATGCTGATGCAAGCATAATTTGCTAAGTAATGCTGGTGTGTTGCTACATTTTGGTGGGGCTCAAGCCAAATATTTTGCATTTGCGCAGTTTTTTTGGGCATAAATACACAGCCCCGATTTGGGTGATACAGAAATCAGTGCAGCGAGATTATCAAATCTTTTTTGGTTTACCTCTCGTACATTCTTTTATAGTTATTTCTTAGTCTTAAGTCTTAAACCTGGTTTTTGCTATTCATATCTGCCTAATTTTATGCAGAGACGTTTCTTGTAGCCATCTACCAGTTCCTGACATCGCCTGGAAGAAAGTTTCCCCCACTCCAGAATTTTTTCAGCTGTGTGATGTTTGGGGGGTTTATTGCATGCACATTCAAATCACCCCACAGTATCTCAATAGGATGTAGATCTGGGCTTTGACTTGGCCATTCCAGAATTCTCTATTTTTTACTTTTCAGCCAGTCCTTGGTGGATTTACTGGTATGTTTTGGGTCATTGTAATGTTGCAAGGTTCAGTTCTGCTTTAGCTTCAATTTTTTGACAGATGGTCTTACATGTTCCTCAAGCACCTTCTGATACAATGTAAAATTCATAATGGATTCTGTGATGGTGAGCTGGCCAGGTCCTGCTACAGCAAAGCATCCCCCCAAAAATACCTCCATGTTTCATAGTTGGTATGAGATTCATTTGCTGAAATGCTGTATTTGGTTTATGCCAAACATGCCCTGTTATGGTGTCCAAATAATTACATTTTTGACTCATCTGTCCAAAGCACATTATTCCAGAAGTCTTGACCTTTGCCTCTGTCTTCTTTGGGAAACTTCAGCCTTGCCCTCTTGTTTTTTAGACAGCAAACGTTTCCTTCTTGCACACCTTCCATAATAATTAAAGTTGTGTAGTCTCTTTCTGATTGTAAATCCATGCACTTTGGCATAAACTATAGCAAAAGCTTGCTGTAGCTCCTGTGATGATATTTTAGGGTTTTTGGAGACATCTTTAAGCATCTTGCAGTCTGCTCTTGGGGTGAATTTGATTGGATGCCCTGACCTGGCCATGTTGGCAGTTTTATATGTTCTCCACTTGTAAATGATTTTCTGGACAATGGAATGGCTGATTACAAATTCTTTTGAGACCTTTTTATGTCCCTTACCAGACTCATAAGCATCAACAATCTTCTTTCTGAAGGCCTCAGAGAGCTCTTTGGATCTCACCATGGTGATACCTCTCACTTCAACAATTAAGAGCAAACCAAGCTAAATGTTTGAGGTATAAATAGGGCAAGCCTCCTTCAAAATGCTCTGTAACAATGTTTGGATAATTTGCACCTGATGTGATACACCTGTAGGTCATTTAATCCGTTTTAATTACAAATAAATGTGGGGGGTGCTAACTTTTTCCTCACAAGAATTTGGATTTTTAAACTTTCATTTTACAGAAAAAATTTGACATTTTACATTTACAAAAAGACTTTTCTCTGGTTTTATTTGTTTTAGTTATATTACTCGAATTTTTGAATATTGTTAAAATGAAGATCAAATGCCCATATGTTTAGCTATGTTAAAAAAAAAAACAGGCTTTCATGGGGTGTCCTAATTTTTTCACATGACTGTGGAGCACCTTGAAATCATCAGATCTCAATGGGGAAAAATATCATGCTGGATATCTATACTGATGTGGACTGGGTAGTGTGTTAGAAATGCAAAACATGCCACATTGTTTGATGGGAATGAAAATTATCAACCTACAGAAGGCTGAATTCAAAGACACCCCGGAAATCAAAGTGAAAAAAATGATGCAGTAGGCTAGTCCATTTTGCTGAAGTTTCATTAAAGCAACTCAAAATGGTACTCAGTAGTATGTATGGCCTAATTTCCTCACAGATCTGGGCCAGGGCATCACTGAGCTTCTGGACAGACTGAGGAGCAACCTGGCGGTGTCCTATGGACCCAAACATAATATCCCAGAGGTGTTCTATTGGATTTAGGTCAGGCGAGCATGAGGGCCATTCAATGGTATCAATTCCTGTGGACCCAGGACTCACTGCACCAGCGTAGGGTCTGACAATGGGTCCAAGGATTTCATCCCGATACATACTGGCAGTCAGGGTGCCATTGTCTAGCCTGTAAAGGTCTGTGCATTCTATGGATATGCCTCCCCAGACCATCACTGACCCACCACTAAACTGGTCATGCTGAACGATGTTACAGGCAGCATAATGTTCTCCACGGCTTCTACAGACCCTTTCACATCTGTTACATGAGTTCAGGGTGAACCTGCTTTCATCTGTGAAAAGCACAGGGCACCAGTGGCGGACCTACCAATTCTGGTGTTCAATGGCAAATGCCAGTCGAGCTCCACGGTGCCAGGCAGTGAGCACAGGGCCCACTAGAGGATGTTGGGCCCTCAGGCCACCCTCATGAAGTCTGTGTCAGAGACATTCACACCAGTGGCCTGCTGGAGGTCATTTTGTAGGGCTCTGGCTCATGTAGTGCTCATCCTGTTCCTCCTTGCACAAAGGAGGTCCTGCTGATGGGTTAAGGACCTTCTACGGCCCTGTCCAGCTCTTCTAGAATAACTGCCTGTCTCCTGCAATCTCCTCCATGCTATTAAGACTGTGCTGGGAGACACAGCAAACCTTCTGGCAATGGCATGTATTGATGTGCCATCCTGCAGGAGTTGGACTGCCTGTGTAACCTCTGTAGGGTCCAGGTATCACCTCATGCTACCAATAGTGTCACTGACCCAAATGCAAAACTAGTGAAAAACAGTCAGAAAAGATGACTAGGGAAAAAATGTCAGTGGCCTCCACCTTTAAAACCATTCCTGTTTTGGGGGTCGTCTCATTGTTGCCCATCTAGTGCACGTGTTGTTAATTTCATTAACACCAAAGCAGCTGAAAATGATTAACAACCCCCTCTGCTACAAAACTGACCAGATCAATATCCCAGGAGTTTAATTGACTTGATGCTATACCGTGATTAAAAAGTGTTCCTTTAATTTGTTTGAGCAGTGTGTATATATATATATATATATATATATATATATATATATATATATATATATATATATATATATATATATATATATATATATATATACACATACATATATATATAGATATAGATATAGATAGATAGATAGATAGATAGATAGATGATATATATATATGCGCCACTTCTCCCAAATAATAAGTACATACAATAGATTGGAGAAGGTGGGTGAATGATGGCGAAAGCTTCATTCTGTTTGTTCTGTACTTAAATGGATACGACTATGTAGGAGATGGGATGGGAAGAGTTAGGTTGCTTGCAGGGTACAAGTGTACGATTTTCAAGGCATTGGGTGATGTGGTACTTGGTCTTCTGAATTAAAGCATTATTTATTTGAGTGATAAATGTTCAGAGTTTGCCTGACCTGGTTGGGTTTTGTCAATTTTGGGAGAAAATAGCCTTTCTTCAGGAGGGGCTATTTCAGAACCAAAGCAGATGGACAGGTCAGTGAACGAATCAAAGGTGATCTGGTCATCATGGCAGGCAAGCTCATTTAGAATGTCTAGGGGAAACTTTGCCTTTATGGTGGATTCATTGCTGATGCTTTTCATACCCTGCCGGTCCTGTTTGAAGCATGTCTAGAAGCCATTATTTTCTTTCCCCTGGGGAGTGATCAAACGTGCTGAAAGAATTATGAAATGTTCATATGATGAAATGGATTTACCGTCTTGAGACCAAATGCCTGTAACCTTAGGCGAGTGCTTCGTCTGTGAGGAGGTTTATGAAATAAATGATTTTACACCACTCAGAGACATTCTCTTACTCTGACAAATACTGAGTGAACATTTCGCGTTGCTCTGTTTGCAGACTTGATATTATAGTGAAATTAAGGCAAGGATAATTAGGGGTTAGCCTGATTAAAATCCCCAGGAATGAAGAAGCCGTCTGGTTGTGCAGTCTGTAACTTACTCACAGACATGTATATTTCCCCAAGCACCCCCTTAGTGTTTGCATCTGGTAGGATGTACATAGCAACAATAGCCACAGCTGTGAACTCCCACAGTAAATAAATTGGTCGGCTTCTTAGTATGAAAAGCTCTGCCAATGGCGAGTGTAAAAGCCCCTGTTTGTGAAAATGTGGAGGAAGATTTGGGAGGCAGGTGGAACTTTCAGTATGCACTTTAAAGCAAACTTTAAAAAGAACTCCAAAAACAACACAACAGGGAATAGGTTTATTCTACACTTTAGCTCCTTCAGGTTCAAATTTATTCTCCTTGGCTGTGTGTGTGTCTGCGTGTGTGTGTGTATATCTTGTAAGCGCCACTAAAGGTAGAGCTTTGAGTCACTGAAAGCACAAAGAGACACAAATATTTAGACTCACAGTAATACGTCCTTCAAATAATAAGAACTCAAATAAAAAAAAAAAACCAACAAAAAAAAACTACCCTCTCACTCTTGTTGCAGTGCACCAGTGCAGCCAGCACCAATAGCAGGTGGTAAATTTCTTGGTCATCTCGTTCAGTCTTATGTGATGAATGCACCTTTATTTTTTTTCCACAGAAGAAACAAGTTGATGCCGGCCTAGCGAAAGCTGGAATGGTTCTTGCAGCAACACTCTGTGCACTTTGATAACATTTTTTTAAGTAACCTCTTGACCATATTGTGGAAACGTGAGAAGCTGATTTAATTAAACATTGTAGTTTTGTATTAAACAATTTTTAATTGTTTAATTAAACAATTTGTAGCAACACACAGTTTAAACACAACCCTTTTACATTTGTGCCACCATCTGCATCAGTGGTCACAGTTACACCAGAACAATCACTGTCTCAGTTCTATGCCTTGCAAATGCACATGTACTATGATAATAAAAATTGAGTGAATAGATTTACTTATACTTGCTAAGTTATATCTCCTTCACACCTCCGATTATAATCTAATGCAAATATCATGTCAGTCACCAAAATCAAATCAGAGAATAATTACATTTAATTTCATTCATTGAGATAATGAAGAGCAATGTGTCTTGCAGATGAAATGCCCCAGTCTGGTGCATCAATATGCTACATTTTGAAAATATTATGACTGAAATATACAGTCTGAAACAAGCAGTGGCGCAAAATACGTATTCTCAGGTTTCTTTTATTTGTAATTTGTAACGAATATACATTTGCCAGTGAACCAGTAGGGCTAAAATAATGTACAATTTTTACTGTGTACATATTTACTACTGTTATTGATGCAGGTAAGACTATAAGATATGTTTAAATATTAACTTGCACATTGAAAGTCAGTGAACTACAACTACACATAACTACAAGACATTTTCCAGATCACGAACTGGTTAACCTTGAAACCTTTGTAACCTAACATGTGTTGGGTTTGAGTATGAACTCTTTTTATTGCTATACTCCTAGGGTCATCGTCTCCACCAGGGTAGCCGCTTGTTTGGTCGTTGCTGGCATGCTGGGGATGTGGTGGGCTGCATGATTAACATGGAGGACAAGTCCATGATCTTCACACTTAATGGAGAAATCCTCATTACAAACAAGGGCTCAGAACTCTGCTTTGCTGACTTTGAGACTGAGGATGGTGAGAAAGAATGTTTAATTCTTTAATCATGTTTTGTCAGCCACTGATATGCAGCCAGTACTGATGTGAGTCTAAATTTCTAAATTTGGGTATTATAGTTTTTCTAATAAAAATGAACAAAATATATTTTAGAAATTCATTCATTGTCTACCACTTATCCAATCTATACTCGGGTCACGGGGAGCCTGTGCCTATCTCAGGCGTCATTGGGCATCAAGGCAGGATACACCCTGGACGGAGTGCCAACTCATCGCAGGGCACACACACACACAACGGACAATTTAGAGATACCAATCAACCTACAATGCATGTCTTTGGACCAGGGGAGGAAACCCCCAAGGCACGGGGAGAACATGCAAACTCCACACACACGGTGGAGGCGGGAATCGAACCCCCAACCCTGGAGGTGTGAGGCAAACGTGCTAACCACTAAGCCACCGTGCCCCCCTTATTTTAGAAATAAAGCCTAAAAATTTGACAAACACTGCATAGTAAAAGCTTTTTACTTGTTTTAGTTCAAGTCTTGTGTTATTCATTTGTTCACCTGTCTCTTCATTACTGACAAAAATCATTTGAGAAATCATATATTTCTAAAATTATATTGCAGATTGTGCTCAGTTACCTTTGATGTACAGTTACAAGGTGAAATAAAAGTCACTTTAGTCTCTTTAATAGTCCATTCATCCTTTAATTACACTAATACGTTTATAGACACTAGCTGAGTTTGTGGATGCATCTTATGCGTGTATGTACATTAATATAATTTATATTGCTGAGCAACATATATAAGTGATTTTATAAATTCCACAAATATGCAGTTATACAATCAAAATATATATAACCTGATCAGTACATTCACTGCTAAGTAGTAAACAAGTTCACTTGTGCCACTTTAATATTTTTAAACAATTTTTATTCTATTCTGCAATCTCTAGGCTTTATTCCAGTCTGTAGTCTGGGCCTTTCCCAAGTTGGACGTATGAACCTGGGCAAGGATGCCAGTACCTTCAAATATTACACCATGTGTGGCCTGCAAGAAGGATTTCAGCCCTTTGCTGTCAACATGAACCGGGAAGTCACCATGTGGTTTAGCAAGCGCCTTCCAACTTTTGTCAATGTTCCCAAAGATCATGGTCATATTGCGGTAAGTTTATTTAAATTGATTAGTGAAGTACACTGCAGTTAGTCCCTAGGTTTTACTATTCTAGATTTTCAAAAGCAATATATGTATGTATATACTCTGTTGGTCAACCCTTAGTGGCATTACAGCCAGAGATTTCATTAAAAATGTTTGACTCTGACTTCTAATGTCTAATTAATCATTCTAAAGTTGTTACGTAATCTGAAGTACACCTGCTTATATGATTTCTGACATACTTCTACTATATTCTTTAAAATAGATCAAAACATTAGTAGCAGGCATCTTAAGTTAGAAGTTAAAAACGCTTTCATGGATCCCAAATGGCAAGAGAAGTGAGATCTATCTGTTTTCAGGAGATTTCCCAATGTTGCCACTGCCACTCATGGCTGGGAGTCCTGATACCTGGTCCTACTCTCTGGGTGGGAAAGATGGCATTACTTTCTTCTGTTAATTAGAGCAACTTTGGTATCTGTGAGGTTACGTATACAGAACAGGGCTGTCCCATGGTTTTACCTTATGCTGTTGCTTGATCAGAAGTTTGAAAATCTGCACATGTCTCTGAGGTATAATGTGTTATCCCTCCCCCTCCCTTATCCATGTCTCGTTGATAGGGTTAGTGTTGGGGGAAATTGTACAACTTCCATACAAAGTTTAAACACATAAAAATATCTAATTGGGATAAAAAGGAAATTAGTCTGTTCTTATATTGTTTTTTTTTAAATATACAGTATACAGTGTATATATAAAGCATGGAAGTATTTCTTTTCTTCTTTTGTTCCATTTTAATCTAAGTGAATTCCATGAAGGACTTTGCACAATAATCAATATATGGTGAGAGGTTAAAGTCCAGATATTTGCAGGTTACAAGGATCGATGGCACTATTGACAGCCCCCCATGTCTTAAAGTGACTCACAAGACATTTGGGACGCAGAACAGCAATGCTGACATGGTGTTCTGCCGTCTGAGCATGCCTGTTGAGTTCCACTCCACCTACAAGAATGTCCCTGCCACTGAAATGAATGGAGTGCACGAAGAAGAGCTGCTCAAACTCAAATATAGGTGAAACTATACTATTTCTCTTCATGCAGCATTTAGATTTTGCCACTGATACAAATTTTTTTTTTTTTTTTAAGTTTTTTTAAAAAATTCTGACAATGACATTATTGACACAATATACATATGGCTAATTAATTAAAGGTGAAACATAAAGTATAAAGTATGATATTGGGATGCCACAACTCACCACCTTGACCAGTAGATTGAACTAGAACAGAGGGGATTCTTATAAAGATATTTCCTCAACTGGTGTGAGTTCAGAAGAAAGAGTGCTTTGTTACACACCAGTCCAAAATTATTTTTATCTCTAACTGCATCGTATAATGCAATATATATATATATATATGTATGTATATATATATATATATATATATATATATATATATATATATATATATATATATATATATATATATATAGAATGTCAAGTTGAATGTGGTATGTGTGTTTTTACCAAGGATGATGTGCTAATATGGTATGCTTTTAACTGTTTCACAGGTATCCTGTAAAATCTATGAAACACGTAGATGAGGGGAGAAGAACTGACTATAGTACCATAACAACTGTAAGTCACTGGGAGTTATGGCATATTATATTCATCCATGTCTTATTCATTATTCATTATAACACAATATATACAATATAGTTACAAATAATTGAAATACGCTAGTAAGAAATAAGATTTTAGTGAAAAAATCAATAATAAAAAATTTCTTACTTTATTCTTACAAGCAAGATTCTATAATTGATCACTAATATTAGTGAGATAATACTAAAAGCAGCTATAATGATGACCATACTACTAGCTTGCTATGCCTTTATCAGATACAGAGTAATAGCCTTGAAATTGTTGGTGAGCTCTGTACATACAGTTAATTCGGTACCTTTGGTGGCAGACCACACAATTTTTCGGTGAGCAAATGTATTGGAATAGATACTCTTAAAGTAAGTAATACTTAAAATTTGGTTACATATCCCTCGCTTGCATTAACTGCATCAAGCTGGTGACCCACTGACATCAACAAACTATTTGTAGAACCTTGTTCTATGTGAGGATGTGGAGGAAGACTTGGAAATACCGAAATATTAACTGAGCTCTAGGCTTGTGTTTTTTTAGTCCACTTTTTTGGCACACAAATTGGAGAAATGGAGCATAGTGTGATGTTAGAGAGGGGGAAGAAAAGTTAGATGGCCACTGGGTCCGGGGTGCTGGTTTCGGGGAGATGGGTCGAGGGGGTAGGAGGGGAAATGAGAGAGAGAGAGAGAGAGAGAGAGAGAGAGAGGGAGAGAGAGAGAATAACCATAACCAGGGATACCTGTACTAGGAATGTGTGTGTGTGTGTGTGTGTGTGTGTGTGTGTGTGTGTGTTGTATCATCCGGCCATACAGTCACTTTCTCTCTATGGTTACGGCACCCCTAAAATACCTAAACTAGGTAAACTCAACTGTTGCATTATTATTTTGTGATGCGTTTCCATCTGTATTTGTTTGTTGTTTGTTTTGGGGGTGGGATGGGTTGGGGCGGTTTCTCCTTCATGCTCAGTTGAATTAAGTTCTAGTGATACACTTGGCCAGTCTAAAACTTTCTTCTTTTTTCCCCTAATGAAGCCTTTTTTGGCACTGTGTTTTGTGTCATCTCCTTGCTGCATAATGAAGTTACTCCCAATTTGATTTGATGTAGTTCTCTGTAAATTGGCAGACAGGGTGTTTCTGTAGATTTCTGAATTCATTCTGCTGTTACCATCATGAGTTACAGCATCAGTAAAGATAGGTGGTTTTGCATATACATGTAATATATCAGGTCTTAGTGAGAGATAGACAAAATCAAGCATTAAAGAAGCATTTCAACCAAATAATACACATTTTCATTTTGATGAAACTGTTCATGGGCTCAAGCATTGTTTATACTACTTACTGAAGCTGAGTAATAATGATTTCTCTGTTTTCCACAGTACTATCATTCAGTACGAGTGTTTGCTGGCCAAGATCCTTCATGTGTGTGGGTTGGCTGGGTCACACCTGACTTCCATTACTACAGCAACTACTTTAATCTCAGCAAGATCCGAACAGTGACAGTTACATTAGGGGATGAACGAGGTCGGGTCCATGAAAGGTATATCCTTGAACTATTTTTTTGAAATGGGTCCATGAGTGTTATGTCCTTGATCTACTTTATTGTAATTGGTCAGTGTACATGCTAGTCAGTTTAATCCAGCCCTGTTTGCAGTGTTAAAAGGAGTAACTGCTACATTGTGTGGGGAGGTGATGCCATTAGCTCCAGCCACTCCTCCAGCAGAAGTAATGTGGATTTGGAGATTGGTTGCCTCATTGATTTGGCTACTGGCTTGGTGGCCTTTACTGTCAATGGTAGAGAACTTCCAACCTCATATCAGGTACTGTCTTCTATTGTGCCTTTATGGCATACACTAACATTATAACTTTTCTCATTGCATTTTTAAAGTGTACAGTATGTAACAGATGTAAACTAAAGGTTCAGCATTTTACTGCTGTCACTACTCTGTGACATGGAACTATGTTATCATCTCATTTTCATATAATATATAAGGCAGATTGATGCCCGATGACGCCTGAGATAGGCACAGGCTCCCCGTGACCCGAGAATAGATCGGATAAGCGGTACAGACAATGGAAAAAAAACATATAAGGCAGAATACACTATGCTCAATTGTATTACTGATATTAACTTTTTGGTGCTCCTGGTTTTACTTTCATCTCACACAGTAGGAAACATACATAGTAAGGTGTATGCTACCAAGACTAAAAATCATTATAGAAATAGCAATTGTGTGTGAAAATTGAAATGACTGACAGGCAGGTATTAAATAATAGTAAGCCCCTTTCTATCTGATTATTTTGCTGCAGTCAAAAATATGTCTCTGTACCTCTAAGTAATTTAGAAGCTGTCTCAAACACATGTCTTGGTTTAATGTTAGATGTGCACACCTCTGCTGTAACATTCCATAAGAACCAGTTAAAATGTTTTCAAGCAATCATCTCTCATTCATGCACAGTTTCTCTTTTCTGCCTCTGCCATTTGCACACTAGCTCTTTTTTCCTCACCTTCTAATTTTTCTTGGCCTCTGACATGCTTCCTCCTGCCTCTCTTTTCTATCACCATTTTTAAAAAATCAGTTCCCTATTTATTGCCTAACTTCCCTTGCTCACTATTGCTACAAAGGTTTTCATTATCATGCATATCTCATAATATTGTTTCCCTCTCTACCTTTCTCACATCCTTCAAACACAGACAATCTACTTATTTTACAAGAACTGACACCTTTAAAATGATTTGCTAATTCAGAGCCACTTCACATCAGTGATATCCATGGCTACCATTGCAATTGCAAAAGCTCACAGGACCTATTTGCACTATAATAAGAAGTATAATTTAGATTGTAGTTTCTTTTTCAATAGAAGTATTGAGGTCAAGATGGTTGTGTTTTGCAGGTGGAGCCAAATACAAAGCTTTTTCCTGCTGTGTTTGTACGTCCCACCGGTTCAAATCTGTTCCAGTTTGAATTGACAAAGATCAAGGTTAGTGCATTTCATTAATAGTAACTTTCCATTTATTTTAAAAGATAGAGCTGGAACCAAAGACATTTGTATTAATCTCATGGTAGTTTCATTGAATGCTTATACAGTGGGGCAAAAAAGTATTTAGTCAGCCACCAATTGTGCAAGTTCTCCCACTTAAAACGATGAGAGAGGCCTGTAATTTTCATCATAGGTACACTTCAACTATGAGAGACAGAATGAGAAAAAAAAATCCAGAAAATCACATTGTCTGATTTTTAAATAATTTATTTGCAAATTATGGTGGAAAATAAGTATTTGGTCACCTACAAAAAAGCAAGATTTCTGGCTCTCACAGACCTGTAACTTCTTCTTTAAGAGGCTCCTCTGTCCTCCACTTGTTACCTGTATTAATGGCACCTGTTTGAACTCGTTATCAGTATAAAAGACACCTGTCCACAACCTCAAACAGTCAGACTCCAAACTCCACTATGGCCAAGACCAAAGAGCTGTCAAAGGACACCAGAAACAAAATTGTAGACCTGCACCAGGCTGGGAAGACTGAATCTGCAATAGGTAAGCAGCTTGGTGTGAAGAAATCAACTGTGGGAGCAATTATTAGAAAATGGAAGACATACAAGACCACTGATAATCTCCCTCGATCTGGGGCTCCACGCAAGATCTCACCCTGTGGGGTCAAAATGATCACAAGAACGGTGAGCAAAAATCCCAGAACCACACGGGGGGACCTAGTGAATGACCTGCAGAGAGCTGGGACCAAAGTGACAAAGGCTACCATCAGTAACACACTACGCCGCCAGGGACTCAACTCCTGCAGTGCCAGACGTGTCCCCCTGCTTAAGCCAGTACATGTCCGGGCCCGTCTGAAGTTTGCTAGAGAGCATTTGGATGATCCAGAAGAGGATTGGGAGAATGTCCTATGGTCAGATGAAACCAAAATAGAACTTTTTGGTAAAAACTCAACTTGTCGTGTTTGGAGGAGAAAGAATGCTGAGTTG
This sequence comes from Hemibagrus guttatus, assembly GCA_033459395.1. NCBI lineage: Eukaryota > Metazoa > Chordata > Actinopteri > Siluriformes > Bagridae > Hemibagrus > Hemibagrus guttatus. Next base: position 7,736,051 of record JAUCMX010000008.1, on the reverse strand, counting down.
CATCCAAAGAACACCATACCTACTGTGAAGCATGGGGGTGGAAACATCATGCTTTGGGGCTGTTTTTCTGCAAAGGGACCAGGACGACTGATCCGTGTAAAGGAAAGAATGAATGGGGCCATGTATCGTGAGATTTTGAGTAGAAACCTCCTTCCATCAGCAAGGGCATTGAAGATGAAATGTGGCTGGGTCTTTCAGCATGACCATGATCCCAAACACACCGCCCGGGCAACAAAGGAGTGGCTTCGTAAGAAGCATTTCAAGGTCCTGGAGTGGCCTAGCCAGTCTCCAGATCTCAACCCCATAGAAAATCTTTGGAGGGAGTTGAAAATCCGTGTTGCCCAGCGACAGCCCCAAAACATCACTGCTCTAGAGGAGATCTGCATGGAGGAATGGGCCAAACTACCAGCAACAGTGTGTAAAAACCTTGTGGCGACTTACAGAAAACGTTTGACCTCTGTCATTGCCAACAAAGGGTATATAACAAAGTATTGAGATGAACTTTTGTTATTGACCAAATACTTATTTTCCACCATAACTTGCAAATAAATTCTTTAAAAATCAGACAATGTGATTTTCTGGATTTTTTTTTCTCATTCTGTCTCTCATAGTTGAAGTGTACCTATGATGAAAATTACAGGCCTCTCTCATCTTTTTAAGTGGGAGAACTTGCACAATTGGTGGCTGACTAAATACTTTTTTGCCCCACTGTATATGTGTTTACACTTGTTTATGTATAGAGTTACATTATTAATTCAAATATTCAATTCAATTTATTTGTGTAGCGCCTTTTACAATGGACATTGTCTCAAAGCAGCTTTACAAAAGTAGAAAAGGAGAAAAAAATAATTTTTAAATTAAATTATTAAGCTATTTTATCCCTATTTATATAAGTCCAAATTATATCCAAATTACATGAATTGAACTCTGATAAATAATCTTCATTTTTTTAATTAATTATGATTAATACCCACTGAATACCCAACGCATTAGATGATAACATGACATATTAAAATACAAAGGATAAATTTTTATAGTTTGAAACTATATTTCGTATTACATTTTTTTAAATGTGTACCTTTTCTCATGGCAGTATCTATCCTAAGTTTCAGCAGCAAGCCAAGAAAATGTTTTTCATGATCTCTCCGCCACAGAATGCTATGCCCCTTTCATCAGCAATTTTCAAGAGCGAACACAAGAACCCAATACCTCAATGCCCTCCTCGTCTGGATATCCAGACCATTAAATCAGTTCTATGGAGTCGGATGCCCAACACCTTTCTGAAGGTGGATACAGCTCGAGTGACTGAGAGACATGGCTGGCAGGTGCAATGTCTGGAGCCTCTGCAGATGTTGGCAGTACACATTCCAGAGGAAAATCGGTTCGTATATGCACACCCTTACCTAGCACTTAACTAGACGTAACATATGGTAGTTAGGACCATAACTGATCTAGGTTAATAATGTATACATCAATAATTATTTTCTAGGGGGCACGGTGGCTTAGTGGTTAACATGTTTGCCGCACACCTCCAGGGTTGGGGGTTCGATTCCCGCCTCCGCCGTGTGTGTGTGTGGAGTTTGCATGTTCTCCCCGTGCCTCGGGGGTTTCCTCCGGGTACTCTGGTTTCCTCCCCCAGTCCAAAAACATGTGTGGTAGGTTGATTGGCATCTCTAAATTGACCGTAGTGTGTGATTGCGTTAGTGAATGAGAGTGTGTGTATGCCCTGCGATGGGTTGGCACTCTGTCCAGGGTGTATCCTGCCTTGATGCCCAATGATGCCTGAGATAGGCACAGGCTCCCTGTGACCTGAGAATAGATCGGATAAGCGGTAGACAATGAATGAATGAATAATTATTTTCTAGTGAATACAACAATATAATTTAAATGTAAAATGTATTTAAATGTATTAATTATATTAATATTAATAATATCATTTAAAGTGTTCCAATTTTTTATTACAACCAGCGAATAATTTGAGGTAACTGGGAGGTTGCACATGGTCAGAGGGTGCAGAATTGGTCATCTAGCTTAGAATGGATGAATACTTCCTGCTTATTTAGCAACTCTATTAGGTTTGGCCACAGCGTGAGTCACAACCTCAAGCACCTCTTCCAATGCAGCAGAGGGAGCTGCACCTGCATGCATGTCCACATTAACTCCTCAGTACCAGAGTTTTTGAATCCTGAACAGGACCCTCCCAAGCCACTAGGAGCAGATGCCTGACTCGCTTCTGTTTTACCTGAAGTCAGACAGCCAATACATGCAATCAGCCTGCTTGAGATATCTATGTATACTATGCACTTCCTTTTCACATTAGCCACTGAATATGGCTGGAATGAACAAGCATTGAGAATCTATGTCCTTGCTTATGGAATAAGCTTACATTTAACTTTTTTACATCAATCCACAATGCTCTGCCTATTTTGTTTTACTGCACATGCTTTCTTTTGCCAGTATGCCAGTATATAGTGTTATTTAAAAATAAACATGGTCATAATACAGCAATTTAAAAATCAGGGTCTACATCTCTAATGAGACAGTGGCAAAACTACTTGAGATAAAATAGAAAGAATCCTAGACATTCATCTAATAGTGAGATTATAGCAAATATTCATATAGTAAAATACAAAATTGATAAATATTCAGAAAGTCTCGCAGCACTGCAATGATAGTCAAGGTGACCCGGACTTGGCATATAACTCTCACTTAAAGGGTAATTAAATGTATTTGTATTGTCAGAAAGAACAGTATACTGACTGTATAATATTGTAGATGAGTAAACAGAATCAAAACTAATTGTTTTCAACAGAACAGACAGTATGAGCAGATTGTGAATACTTTTGGGATAAGACAGTATTTACTGTTCTTTGAAAGGATATGTTTACACTATCCAGGAAAGAGTTACAATTTTTCTGATTTCATAACTGCTTGGTCTAAAAAATGGTTGTACAAGATGAAGTATGATCATATAGCTAAAACATGATATAAAATATTGAAAACTAACAGGTTAACTTGTTTAGACTTACATAAACTTCACTTTCTGCCCTCTGAATTTTTATAGTTCAGTAGCAACATGGTGATTATGGGTAACTTCTCATTTTTCTTACACAGGTGTGTGGATATCATGGAACTCTCTGAGCAGGAAGATTTGCGGACATTCCATTATCACACCTTAAAGCTTTACTGTGCACTCTGTGCCCTTGGCAACACCCGTGTAGCCCATGCTCTCTGCAGCCACCTTGACCAGTCACAGCTCCTTTACATTATTGACAACCAATACTTGTCTGGCATGCTGCGCCAAGGTTTCTATGATGTCCTCATCAGTATCCACTTAGAGACGGCCAAAGCTGCCCAGCTTATGATGAACAATGAGTTTATCATCCCAATAACAGCAGAGACTCGCAGTATCCGACTCTTTCTAGATACTTCCAAGCGACACCAGCCACCTGGTGTCGGACTCAGTACATCTCTAAAACCCAGACTTAGCTTTGCTCCACCATGCTTTATCACTCCGAAGCGTGATCAGTATCTTTACAGCCCGGAAATTCCTTTAGATGTTTTAAGGGAGAAGGCAATTAGCATGCTAACAGAGGCTGTTCAGGGTGGAGGAGACCACATTAGAGATCCTGTAGGCGGCAGTGTGGAGTATCAATTTGTGCCGATTCTCCGACTGATTAGCACACTGCTAACCATGGGTGTGTTAACAAGCCAGGATGTTCATAAGATCTTGCTGCTCATTGAACCGCATGTCTTTGGGGAGCAGAAAGCAGATGAAATGGGGGAAGCTACAGAGAAAGAGGGGATGACAGGAGCAGAAGAGAAGGCAGTGGAGGCTGGAGAGGAGGAAGCCAAAGATAAGAAGCAGCCAATAAAGGGATTGCTGGAGAAGAAATTGCCAGAATCAGTCAAACTGCAGGTATAACAGTACTTTTGATTTCTGAGTAAGCAAACTAGTTACATAATCTACATTATATCCAATCCAATTATACATTGATTGTATTCTGAAGACCCACACAGTGCAGAATTTCACCATAATTATATAAGGAAACTTGAAGGATTTAATTGATTTGATATATAAAGAACTTTTATCCGATTTCTGTAATTCTTTTCAGATGTGTAAACTTCTGCAGTACTTCTGCGACTGTGAACTGAGGCACCGTATTGAGGCCATTGTTTCATTCTCTGATAGCTTTGTGTCAAAGCTGCAGTTTAACCAGAAGTTTCGTTACAATGAGTTAATGCTTGCTCTCAATATGTCTGCTGCTGTTACTGCCAAGAAGACTAAAGAGTTCCGCTCACCACCACAGGAACAGGTATGCTGTTAAATATTCACAACATCCTTTAATTCTACAGTTCTTGGTGTAAAGTCAGTGTCTGATTGTAGTTTGTAATCTGAATCCTAAAGTCATCCTGCTTGGTGATGTGAACAGCCATTCTATAGAATGAATTTTAAAAAGTATGATTAGCACAATAGACCCTTTTCATGCCTCCAATATCTATGACTGTGGGTGCTGCAAGCTCAGTGGTTAATATACTGGCCTTCTGATTGGAAGGTTGTGACAACCAAGCTGCCACTACTGGGCTCATGAGCAAGGCTCATGTGTTAATGAGATAAGATGTAAGTAGCTCTGGAGAAGACGGTCTACCAAATGCTATAAATAAATATGTAGCATCAGCTGTGGCTGTTTTCCATTTTACCAATTTGAATGGGATAAAGCAAAAACAGGCAATACGAGACTTATTTTGCTTTCTTTGGAACAATCTGCAGCTACTGACCATTTTCTGACTGAAATGGTTGAAACCTCACAGTGAAACACCTAGGTCAAAATGCAGGGCATTTGTGTTTATAGAGGACAATAGATTAGTTTTTAGCTGTCATTTTCTGATATTTACATGCAGAGTATTTATTAAACAACTCAAACATGGCACCTATTTTTTAGACCCACCTATTTTTCAAGTGATCAGAAATACTGGAACACGTGACTGACATGTGTTTCTTGTTGCACAGGTGCATCCTGTTAGAATGATTGCTTCAGAAATTAATAGCTCTGGATGTCTACTTTTGGTTTGAGCCCTTTTAGCTGTCTAGGGGTGAAAGCAAGCCATTTTGAAGCTGAGGGAAAATCAATCAGGTCCATTATACAAGCACTGGGAATAGCCAATACAGTAATTTGGAATGTGTTGAGAAAAACACAAACTGCTGGTGTACAATCCACCATTTAAAGAAGACCTTAAGTGCAGAAATATAGAGGCCATTTCACAGGATACAAGCCAATTTTCTTTTTTTACCAAGTGAAATTTGCTAAGAAATACAGAGATGAACCACAAAAGTTCTAGGACCAGTGTTACCCTCTTGTAAAGTAATGGAATGGCTGAAGTGTGGAGAAGCAAAGTGTATCTGAGGATCATCTGCTCATGATGCAAAACATACACGCTCATTGGTCAAGGACTGTGGAGGTAGTGTAGTGTATACAATCTAATTGGGAGGAACTTTACCCTGCAACAAGACAATAACCCAAAACACACTGACAACCTAACAAATGACTTTATCGGGGGGAAAATGTGGAAGGTTGACCCAGTTGATTATGCATTTCATCTTCTGAAGAGGACACTGAAGGGAGAAACCCACCAAAACAAACAACTGAAGCTGTAGTGTAAGACTGGATAAGCAGCATAAAAGAAGAATGCAACAGGTGTGTGATGTCAGTGGGCATCTGGCTTGATGCAGTTATTTCAGGCAAAGACATATGCAACCAAAGACAGTGTTATTTTGAGATCTCAAGTCATCTTGTGATCTCAAGTCTCAGTTTCAAAACACTGGCCTTGCCATTCCAGTGGAGTGGACTGTATCATTTTAATCTCCACATTCTCTGTGGGAGAATTTGTCATCTGAGTGTGATGTTAGAGCTCACACATTCATGTATTCATATTCATGCATAAAATTCAAGGACCACCAATGTAAAACAATTTCCATCTCCTTGATAAAGGCTGTCAAGAGTCCATTAATGGCTGTAATCATTGCTTATTGGGTAGTGAATTTGTCAGATCAGAGAGTCCTGAGGACAGTATACAGGGGTACAAACTTTAGTTCCATCACTGCTTCTACAACTATGTTGGGGCTCAGCACATTATCAGTTTCAGACCCAGTTAAGTTTACCACATTTAGATGTTATTCCTGCTATGTAGAGACCTGACTTCACTGCATCAGTGCATATTTTCAGGTTCCCAATGCTTCAGAGCACAAGTGCTATCCTTTGCCCTTTGTCTTGCATGTTTTCAGCCCTGTCACCACTGGTCAGACACAGAAGGGTACTGCCTTATTTGATTTCATCTGCCCCTCTCAAGTAGCAGGCCTTTCAAGGCACATCCATTGCCCTTGCTCATGTTATGGCACGCATTGTGTCTCATTGTGAACACAAATATATTAGAATCCTTGCAGTAGAATGTGGATGGAATGACCCAGCATAAAATTCTGTGTTTCACCTAGGCCTAAGTGACTCTCTCCCTGCCATGCATGTTGTGGTGATTTGGTTACTTTTCAACAGTTTATCCAACTAGACATCCACACCAGTAACCTCATTCAAGCCTAGAGACAGTGCCATGTTGCTGAAACTGATGCAAAGAATCAGAGCCCATGGAAATCATTTATGCCAATCCGCCCACTAAGGAGAAAGAGAGCCAAAAACAAGTTAGGCCTCTGCTTGGATGGAATGACCCAGCATAAAATTCTGTGTTTCACCTAGGCCTAAGTGACTCTCTCCCTGCCATGCATGTTGTGGTGATTTGGTTACTTTTCAACAGTTTATCCAACTAGACATCCACACCAGTAACCTCATTCAAGCCTAGAGACAGTGCCATGTTGCTGAAACTGATGCAAAGAATCAGAGCCCATGGAAATCATTTATGCCAATCCGCCCACTAAGGAGAAAGAGAGCCAAAAACAAGTAGGCCTCTGCTTGTGTTGTGGCAAAAGGGGACATTTCCAAGCTACAAAAATAGCCCAGAGTGTAATCCCTTCTGTTATCACTTTCTAGCATTTGTTGACTTTAGGGCAACATTTCAAGGCACTAGACAGCACCCAAATGGCATGAGGACGTGTCACAGAGCATTCCATTCCTCTTCGAATGTGCACCATTGCCTTGCACACAGAAACTGTATCTTTGATTAGCAAATGACCCAAAATTCATTAATATCCTGGGAAGTAGCTAAGACCACTACCTGGAGTCTATATTGTAATAAAACTCTTTCTCTTGTCACTCTACTTGGAAAGCCTAGAGGTGAAACACAAGGTTAAAATCCCCAAATCATTTCTTGATTTATCAGATTTGTTGCAAAATTACCTCCATATTATGCGTGTGACTGTGCTATTGACCTCCTGTCTGGTACTACACCCTCCAGAGCTCATGCCTACCTCTAGAAACCAAATCACATCAAACAGGCACTTGAACATGGGCACCTCTGACCATCCACATTTTTTGCTATGACTGGTTTTTCATTGAGGAAAAAAAGATGTTGGCCTTTCGCCCTTGCATCATGGATTGAACTTAGTCACCATCAAGTACTGGTATTCACTCTCTCTAGTCCAGCTGCCACAGAGGAGCCAAGGTTTTATGTAATTTTTGTGTACCTCAAAAGTACACACAGTTCGATTCACATTCAAGATGGTGATGAGTGGAAGACTGCCTTCATCACTAATTCATGACTCAAAGACGAATTCAGGGCAATATGAGTATTTAGTGATGTCATATGGGTGAATGAGGAGGTGAAATGGGCATGTCAAAAGTAGATGGCCCCATCCCTGAACAACAAAAGAGCTTCAGAGATTTTTGAAAGTTTATACTTTCATCAGAGGCTTCAGCTGCATGGCAGAATCTATATCACTTGTGAATGGAAAACTGATCCTTAAGTGATCTACACAGGCCCACCTTTCTTTCCAACTTCTCAGAACCAACTTTATTGCAATTTCTCTGCAATTTCTATACCATTTATATGCAATTTTGAATATGTCACATCAAGAAATAGACTCCACCCTCGCCAGGCCAAGTGGCATTTGTTTTTACCCAAGTTTCACTTCTCCTTAACCTATAAAGGGGGTCAAAGAACACCAAAGCTGATGCCCTATAATGTATTCATTAGTCTGCAAAAAACTGGTTTTATTAAAAAACATTACACCTCAGGTAAAATGTTGCAGCACAAGTCTGCTTAGAAATCATTGAAGACATTTTTAAAGATTTCACTTTGTTCTGGTTTTGTTCTGATATCCTTTGTACTTAACTTGGCCTGTTTTCCTTAACAATGAATTTCTATTTGCTCTTTGGTTTGTTGATTATCATGCTTACATTATGACCTTGAGCTGTTTGTTGTTAGTAATTTTTGGATTGTGTACATTGTGTTTATTAAACTTGTCATTCATGGAGCTCCACCACTCTCCCAAGTTTTGTTACACCCTTGTTGGCCAACAATTGCTATACATACTGAGTAAAAACAGGAAAAGCACATTTTTGGTGCACAGGTTGGTTTTAGTCTATTTTATTGCACAAAAATAGTGCTCTGAGCTATGCAATATTTGTTTTTCTTTCAGATCAACATGCTGTTAAATTTCAGTATGGGTGAGGACTGTCCATGTCCTGAGGACATTAGGGAGGAACTCTATGACTTCCACAGTGAACTTTGTCTACACTGCGGTAAGCACAACATTTCAAGTGGGTAAAATATTGGAATTTTTGTAATCTGTCCAGTCTGTAGACTGCTGATGCATGCTATATTATCTTAGCAAGGTGCAAAGTGTCAGTCTGTGTGTGAGTCTGGTCAATGTGTTCAGCATTTTAATTTGTAATGCTTGTGTTGTTAATGAGTTATAAATAATTTCATTCACAGCAAAAAAGCTATCCAAATGTGGTTAAACAGACAGCAGGAATAAATGTTTGCGACCATAATAAAGTTGCTCAGCATTTCATAGTAACCTGAAATATGAAATGGAACAATGACCCTTTTGTTTTTGAACACAACCTGAAATGCATACATTATTCTTCTGTTTCATTCTGGTACAGATCTTTTACAAATAAGAGGATTTAGTGGCTTAGTAGTTTGCACATTTGCTGCACACCTCTGGGCTTGGGTGTTTGATTCCCACCTCTGCCCTTTTCTCCCTATGCTACAGGGTCCCCCAGTTTCCAGTTCAGTTTTAGGCTGATTGGCAACTCTAAAATATCTATAGTGTGTGAACGGGTGTGTGAATGTGTGTGCAGTGTACTTTGTGATTGGCACCCCGCCCAGGGTGTCTCCCGCCTTCTGCCCCATGTCTCCTGGGGTAGGATCCAGGTTCCTGTGTAGGATAAGTGGCACAGAAAATGGATTATTGGATGTATGCAAATAACTGTGAATAACTGCACAAATAACTCTGCATATTAAACAAAAGTCAATGAATTTTTATCTTACATGACAAATTAATTTCATCCTACCATCCATTGAAACTCACAATTATTTTAAAAAGATTCCAATCTGCAACATAAACCCTGGCTAATACTGTTCTAATTCTAATACTAATGAATTACTGTTAGTATTGAAAATTACCCACCTCATTCAATTGGATATAAAATTAATTTGGATTGCCCTCAGTTGGTTTATTCTATTCCTGTTAAGGTGTATATAGGATTTTTTAAACTAACAATCTGATTATTAATAGATATAAATCACAGTGAGCCAAATGCCATTTAACTTAACCCTGTATTTTACTTATGTTTAGCTTTGCTTCCTCATAGATGATTTTGTACAATAGTGTCAGTGATGAGAAGTCTCTGCCTCTATGTTTGCTGCCTGTAAATAAAGCTTTATATGACCTTTTGTATCCTTACAACCTAATATTTGTCATTCTGAATTGAAAGGAGCACAATCACAGTATTTTTTCTTTTTACACATATATGCAGTAGAATGCCTCTGCAGATAAGTCACAGTCCAGTGCCTTCCCTTATAGCTTCTAGCTGCCCAGGAACCTTTGATAGGAGATACAATGCAATGATGACAAAAAAGAAAGAGAAATGTCATAAAAAGGTACAACAGTAAAATGCTTCTTGAATCTCATCGGTATTATTAAAGGAATACTCTGTGTCTGTTTTCAGGTATTCCAGTGGAGGAGGAGGAAGAGGATCAGGACACATCCATTAAAGGCCGTCTGGTGGCTCTAGTTAACAAGATCAAGGGGCAGCCACACAAAGCAGAAGAGAAGCCAAAAGAGAAAGAACAAGCCATCCCTTGTAAGAATAATTTACAAAAAAATGACATTTTATAAATATACATAGATCTAGATCTTATCTATTTCAAAATCAATTGTCAATAGATAATCTTGGTACATTAGAGTGAAACCTTCTTGAATGGTTCACATATTTGTCCGTCATTGATCATAATTTCTAGATGTTGGAATAGTTTGTTTTGGTAGCAGTTTTAGGTGATTCATTGTCACATTTACGTAGTTGCTTTTTGTAGTTTGGATTCTGTTTTTCTAGCCTTGCTAATTAAATTGAAATTCAGAATACCATTTTCATATGCATGCATCCATTTCCATACCCACTGATATTTAGCTTAGTTTTATTGCCCATGGTATCCTGAGCTCAGCATTCATCCACCACCTGTTATCCCTCAGGACTTCCTGCATAATACCTGCCACTAATTGGTTGCTCCATAAAAAGCTCATTAACCATTAACAAAAACTGTTGATAGATAATAACGGCAGCGAAGCAATGATGGGCTTGTCTATCCCATCAGTGAATATCAGAGGTGTTTTAGAGTGTCTGCAAGGTTGGAAAGCAGCTACCTGGAACAAATGATTATATTTCTGCCTTGATATGAAGGATTTCAAATACAGTATACAGAATGTCTCAAATATAGGATAACTGACTATCCAAATAAACCTGACTTACTAAACGAATATAACACTTATAAGCATATATAATATATACTTTCAATATATATACTATACTATATACACTATATATTTAGTATATGCTTTCAATTAGGAAAATTATTTTTAACTTGTGCATGAGTATAACATTAATCTATTCAGCTTGCTATTTCTTTTACTCTTTCCTTGTTGTGTATTGCCTTAGCCTGTTTAGATGATTTAGTTTGATTTATTAGATTAAGTGCGGTTTGCTGTGTGTCAGTTTGTTAGCAACTCTACAGAAATTAATACAGTTTTTTTTACTGTATTAAATAATTGCTTCCCATAATTGACACTCTGGAGCAGCCTGCAGTCACCCTAGTTTTAATTGGTGCTAGTTTAATGAAGCCCTAATAGTCACTAGCCACCCAGGATCACAACCAAAAACACACTCACACATTTCACTCACCCACACACACATAATGTAATACACTCACACACCACCTTATTATTAACACTTGCACATCTGTTCATTCATTTCATTATCCCATGTGACTTTGACTTTGATCCCTTGAAATCTCAACGCACAGCACTCACTAGAGAATGGTGTGAAAAACAAATTGCATCCACCAAATGAGGCAGAAACTTCTTGTTGCTGATGGAGGTTAAAAGAGACTGGCCAATGGCACAGTACTTTATACTATGTGGAGGAAGGACTATACCAGCAGAAATCCACATTGTGTTCCACTCCTGGCAGCCATGAAGAGGGACCTGAAGCTATATTGAGCACAGACTTACAAAAAGCAGACAGGAAAAAGACTAAGGCTTTGGAGCCCAGTTTTGCTCAATAAGCCTGAATATTTGAAGTGTTGTTCATTCTGTGTTGTGCTCTTCTGCTCACCTAGTGAAGAGCAGATATTCAAATTGCCATAGCCTTCCTGTCAGTTCAACCACCTACACAATTTGTTACCTGCTAACTACACTAACTAACTGAACTATCTTTCTAACTACAGTATCATAATTTTCAACTGGAAATCAGCTTTGTTGGAGGCCTTATTGCTTATTCATTAGCCACTAAGGTCATGGTTTGTCAGAGTGCTTAGAATCTTAATGAAACACATGGATCTATCTTAAGGCTTGTAAATGAAATAATTGGTTTTATTCTTGAATATATTTACATCATGCAGGCAGATTTGACATTGAGTCCTGCAGAATAGTAAGTGGTTCAACATCTAATCTTATGTGCTAACAATAAGCCATAGGCATCATAAGGCATAATTAAACAGCACACATTTGTAATCACCTATCTTCCTCTAATATAGGTGATGAGGAGTGTAAGATCATTTGTTAAGAGCTGACAAGGCACAGGAGATTCGGTTTCAGTTCCAAAAACAGTTCACGTTTCAACAGTTGAAAGATTGGTGCAAAAAATCTTTCATAGAGAATGAAATAGAATTGTTGTAAGCATATTTTATTGCGAGTACAGCTTTTACGATAGCACATTATCATTTTGCATATGTTTTGTATGTTAGGAAAAGTCTGTTAATGGATATAATTACATGCAAAGATTAGGCTGAAAGCTAATGAATGATTACTAGACGTTTAGAAAGTTGAAGGCTGAAGAAGCCTGTATTCACACCTATTTTGTTTCCTAAATGTCATATTGAGTTTGACTAGTTTCATATCGCAGTGGTTCTCAAGTGTACCAATTGTGTACACTTTTGGGTGGTTTCTGATTGGTCAGGCATATTGCATGGTGCTTTCATAGAAACTTCTTACTTGCTTTTTTAATTGTTTTTCCTTTTGTATTAGAGAAAATATATTGTTCTGCCATGAGTCCAATTTAGGATATATTCTTGAATAATGCCCAGTATGTCTGGGATAGGCTCCAGATTCACCATGGTTTATTTGCACTCTAAATAATTAGGGCTGAATTTTCTCCTGCAGGAGACGTTGTTTTTAATTTTTCAGTATTAACACAAACCTATGTGCTGCAAAGAGTTCATTGAAAATGTGAAAAATGTTATTATGTAAAGTTTTATTAGAGGTGAATTAACTTTTTTTTGATAAGCATACAAATACTTTACTGCATTAGACTGCCTTGCAGTATTCACAACTTACTGGGCTTATATATATATATGAAAAAGAAGGCTTTGTATGACTCCTGCCACATCACCTCTCTGTTTTATCACACCTGTGTGCACACACACGCGCACACACACACACACACACACACACACACACACACACACACACACACACACACACACACACACACATTGCTGAACAAGAATAGGCTAATTTTACAATATGCTTATTACTACAGCCAACCTCAAGGAGTTGATCTCTCAGACCATGGTTAGCTGGGCTCAAGAGAGCCACATCCAAGACCCAGAGCTGGTGCGTGCCATGTTCAGCCTACTGCGGAGACAATATGACAGTATTGGCGAGCTGCTGCGAGCTATGCGCAAAAGCTACACCATCAGTGCTGCATCTGTACATGACACCATTCACCTGCTGGCCTCACTGGGTCAAATCCGCTCACTGCTTAGTGTCCGTATGGGCAAAGAGGAAGAGCAGCTCATGATTGATGGCCTCAGGTATGACAATACTGTACTAATGGTGTATAACATTGGTAATGAGAGGCTTTTGGGAGACATTCTTGGTGACATTTGCATTTTTGGGTGAAGGCACAAAAATACTCTTGAATGTATATAAATTTAAAAGGGCATATGTAGATTACATAAGCAGACAGTCTGCCACAGTCACAATCATCTGAGGAGAAAAAAGATTAAAACAATATGTTAGTTGCAATTATATGTATGCCAGTTTACTGTTACCAAAAAATATTTCATATCATATAGTGACCATTATGCAGTCAGTGTATAGTAAGTAATGACTGCTTTTGTGTATGAACAATCTGAATTGTTCTCTTATTTTAGTTGATGCCATCAGGTTGCTCCTTTGCAACTTTTTACATGGCTCTCTCTCCCTGTTTTGTTTATATTCTACACGCAGTGTCTTCATTATTCATAGGACACTGGTGTATATGTGAATAAGAGCATTATGATAGATGGTATAGCTTAGAGGGTGATGTATTACATGTGCATTCATTTGCAAGTCTGACATGATTTATGGCACTGAATAGCCATTCTAATCAGTTGAATAAGAGGAAGATGGGAGGCATTTAATAGATAATGCAAAGAACAGTAATTATAGGATGCAATAAGCTCAAAGGCTATTGTGAGCTCAGTTCCATTTCTATTAGCACTAATATCTTCTCTTTTTTCTTGTTTGTGTTTCAGTGACATAATGAACAATAAGGTGTTCTACCAGCACCCAAACCTGATGAGAGTACTGGGCATGCATGAGACCGTCATGGAAGTTATGGTGAATGTGCTGGGTGGAGGCAAGTCTCAGGTACTGCTTAGCTGTTGTGGGGCATTGCATGCATGTACTCATTTGTGTGAAACAGTGCAACTGCTGATACTTGTCAAATATTATGTTCTCTGCTGTAATTGCATTATCATGTTTATAAAAGGTCAAGTTACATTGACCTTTTGTTATTTTAATCATTTTCAGTGGAACTATCATAAATCTATTTTATTCAATATGCCTATTAACATTATTCATTAACATGTTACTAAAAGTTAAATAATCAGATCAATAAATGTAATGGTAACCACTCATGCATTTATCAAGTTAAATATTATTTATGAATTAATCACTAACCTATTAGTTTACTAAAACTTATGACTATAATTCTTTCATATTTGGTTGTAATTTGTATCAAATTAAAAAGGTGTATATATGTAATGTATGTTTGTTTTATTACTAGAATTTATTAGCATTAATAATATAATTATAAACCTTGAATATTTTGTTCACATGGCTCATATATTAATACCACAATAATTGTAGTCTTTCTACCAGTCTCTCAACACTCCAATCACAGAGATGTTAAATGTGCATAAGTTTTGCTGTAGACATGGTCTTGTATCTGGCCTTAATTTAAATGCTGATTGGTTCCTGTGGGACATGTGCAGGGAGACTATTTGTCTTTATGTGGATTAATGAGGTCTGGGCATTTGCCACAGCAGATGGAAAGTACCTTCGTATATTGTGTGTCCGGGCTAGTTCATTAGGATTTTTAGGCTAATTAAAGTTGGCGGGTGATTTAATAAATTCAAAACTTTTTCACTTTTATGGAGGTTAAACATTATGTACTTTTTTGCTACGGTACTATGAATCAAGTGGCCAACACAGACCTGCACCCACATACAACAGATTTGGTCATGCATGCAGTTAGATCTTGACATCTCATGCCAGTCTGTTTTTAAACAAGTACTGGGGACAAATTGTATTTTGAGGATGAACCTATTTTGTAAATGAACACATGATATGAGTGCCAACAAGCACTTTAAAACCCTGTGGAGATTTGCAAAAAAAAAAAAGAAAAAAAAATCAGTTCACGGTTAGAAGTCTGTGATTGAATAACAAGTGTTTGTACATGTGGGTGTTGCTAATGAGCATGCTTTGCTTACCTAGAACTTTTGGAGCTGGCAAATGTAAATTAATTATCCACTTTATTTCGCAGGAAATTGCTTTTCCCAAAATGGTGGCTAGTTGCTGTCGCTTTCTGTGCTATTTCTGTCGAATCAGCCGACAGAACCAGAAGGCCATGTTTGATCATTTGAGTTACCTGCTAGAGAACAGCAGTGTGGGCTTAGGTGAGTTCCTGAACATAAGGCTCCATGCGCATCAGTACTGCTCTATCTGAATGATTTTGTGCCTATTAGATTTATTTGAACATGTTTATATTTATCATATTTATAAAAGCAGTCAAAGGTTGACAAGGCTATGTGTAAATGTAATATAAATATATCTCACTTTTCATAAAGCTTGATAAAAAGTTAAGAAAATAGCTCCTGGAACAAAACATGTACTTTACCATCCATTTTTAGAAGTTATATAATCTGGTACTTTACACAATTTCTTAATGGTGCAGCTGTTATTTATAAAACGTATAATTAAAACAATATAAAATGAGGTGAGCAGAAACAGAAAGTGAGTGTGCAAACTCAGTTTGGATATATCCATATACATGGGAACCATGCAACGGTCATTTCCAGTTAATAATTAGGAAAACAAGGCTCAAACTAAATGTTATGAAAAGTATAATATTACTGTTGCATTTTTTTTAACTAATCTTCACTATTTTAGAGCATTACTAACCTACTTTGGGTTTCCTATAACAAGCAGTAGATACACTGCCGTCTACTGGATGTTACGAGTTGCTACAGCAGTGGCATATATTAATAATGAAAATTCATTTGATAAAACCTGATTGTTTATATGTGCACCCCCATAGCTTCTCCATCAATGAGAGGATCCACTCCTCTAGATGTAGCTGCTTCCTCTGTAATGGACAACAACAGCCTTGCACTTGCTCTTGAGGAGCCTGACCTCAACAAGGTGTGTGTGTGTGTGTGTGTGTGTGTGTGTGTGTGTGTGTGTGTGTGAGTGTGAGCAAGAGAGAGAGAGAGAGAGAGACTAAGACTAAGAGAGACACAGAGAGACTTAGGCACTACTTGATGGAAATGTAAAAATGACACAATGAAGTATGTGTGTGTGTGTGCGTGTCTGTGTGTGTGTAGGTGGTAACCTATCTGGCTGGCTGTGGACTCCAGAGTTGTCCAATGCTCCTTGCCAAAGGCTATCCAGATATTGGGTGGAACCCAATTGAGGGAGAGCGCTACCTTTCTTTTCTCCGCTTTGCTGTGTTTGTCAACGGTAAAACAAACACAAACAAGAGTATTTGATTTTACATCACCAAGGTACACTTCATGACTTCATTAATGATTAGAGGAACTTTTATTTAACCTCATATCTATTAAGTCGTTGTAGTCATTGTACCTTTAATTGAATGTAGAATTTATGTCCGATAATATCAATTGATCACTTGTTTTGAGAATATATCATATTTAATTCTTAATACAATACAATATAATACAAACGTATACAATAATAATACAATATAATACAAACATATACACAGTCCAGTGAAGCAGTGAAATTGTCTTTGCTCTTTTGTAGGTGAGAGTGTAGAAGAGAACTCCAGTGTTGTGGTGAAGTTGCTGATTCGTCGGCCTGAGTGCTTTGGCCCTGCGCTGCGTGGAGAAGGCGGTAATGGACTGCTAGCTGCCATGAAGGAAGCCATTAAAATATCAGAAACACCAGCACTCGACCTGCCCAGCATCACCCAGGGCTTAATCTCTGACACGTAAGATTAACAAACACAACCCACACCACTGTATTACTGTCATCATGGGGGGGTTTAATTGAAATGTATATTACTGTAAAACAAAATTGTTATATATAAATCTAAACATAAAACCACCCCCACCACCCCTTGTGGTGGGGAAGGGGTGGTGGGGAAGAATAGTGCATTTTCTTTTTGTGGCATGTCATGAAAATGGTCCTTGTCACATGAGCAGAGTTGCCAGGTTTGCATATAATGTCTGCATGTTGCAGATACATCCAATTAGAAAGATATACCACTGTTAATTTGTTGCCCATGAAAATTTTTCTTTGCCTGAACATTTTGCTGAAATTTTTAGTGAAACAACATACCTACATACAACATACCAACATACACAACATCGGCGAGATATCCTTTAAGGTTCCTTATTAAACTCATTTTCTTTTTGTTTTGTCTGGTACTCCACCAAATGTATCCAGCATATTGTATCAGTATTCATATTTCATATTCATATTTACTCATAATTAGTTCAATCCAAATAATCCCAAGTCCAATTTTTTTTTCATAATATAGTATAATGCCTATGCAAAACGAGCATCGTTGCACACTGTAGAAGTCCTGTTATATTTTTCATTCTTGTAGGTCTACAGAGGATGAGGAGGAGGAAGAGGTGGTGCATATGGGCAATGCCATCATGTCCTTCTACTCAGCTCTCATTGATCTGTTGGGACGCTGTGCACCTGAAATGCATGTGGGTTTCCTTTATTTTCATTCTAAAGTATTTGGACAGTATGTTATGTTGTGATGTTTTATGCAGGATACATTGTAGGATATTGTGTTAGTCTAATACTACAATGTTCTCATATGTTTATACTCAAAATTGTGTATATTTTCTGTATTACTGTTTGCTTATTTATATGAAGGGTGCTAGTCCTGCTGGAATAAAATTTAATTTGTATAATCACTGGCCCTCATTTAAACAGTTAATCAATAAGGGCAAAGGAGAGGCTCTGAGAATCCGTGCCATTTTGCGCTCCTTGGTGCCCACTGAAGATCTGGTTGGCACCATCAGCATCCCACTCAGAATGCCTGTAGTCAATAAAGGTAGGAGCGTGATCTTCTTAGTTAAATCAGTTAAAAGTTTAAGACTTCTTGGTAAAATGATGAAATAGGGGGTTAAAATAACACTATGACGGAAGGGGCTTCTCTAATGCTCTATCTTTTTGTCTCAGATGGTAGCGTGACAGAGCCCGACGTGTCAGCCTGTTTCTGCCCAGACCACAAGGCACCCATGGTTCTGTTTCTGGACCGAGTTTACGGCATAGAAGACCAAAGTTTCCTCCTGCATCTTCTGGAAGTTGGCTTCCTGCCTGACCTAAGAGCGGCTGCATCTCTGGACACAGTGAGCACACACACCTTTATATAGAGCACTGTCTCTGATTATATATTGAACAATAATAAACATTCAGGATTAAATTACTGCAGAATAATTATATTAAAAGGGAGTATTTATACAGGAGAAAGGTGGTTGAAACCCTATAACATGGTGATTGACATGTTTACTGGTGGTTTCTTGAGTTTATTATGAAAAGGATTATCTCAATTACGGAAGTAGAAACGGTCATGCTCTAGAACAATTTCTAGGTCAAAACAAAGGAAATCACGGTCATAAGATGAGGTCATAAACAAATGGTATCAGACAGTCAGCCCAGGGTAGAGCGTGCCAAAGTATATTCAAAATATATCAGTATTCATGTGCTGGCTGTCTCACATATTTGTATTCACTTTCTATGTGTTTAAATTTGAGCTGATTGTATACTGTTCTGTTTCTCCTGTGTTCTTTTTAAACCTGATGGACGCTGCAATTATTTTGCTCAGCTAATATGCTTTTTTGCTCGTATACAATGTTCGTAATAATCTCATGGCTGGTTTACACAGTTTATGACCTATGTCATAAATGAGAAAGTGAGAAAGGCCCAAATGAGGCTTTACAGTGGGGCAAAAAAGTATTTAGTCAGCCACCAATTGTGCAAGTTCTCCCACTTAAAAAGATGAGAGAGGCCTGTAATTTTCATCATAGGTACACTTCAACTATGAGAGACAGAATGAGAAAAAAAAAATCCAGAAAATCACATTGTCTGATTTTTAAATAATTTATTTGCAAATTATGGTGGAAAATAAGTATTTGGCCACCTACAAAAAAGCAAGATTTCTGGCTCTCACAGACCTGTAACTTCTTCTTTAAGAGGCTCCTCTGTCCTCCACTTGTTACCTGTATTAATGGCACCTGTTTGAACTCATTATCAGTATAAAAGACACCTGTCCACAACCTCAAACAGTCAGACTCCAAACTCCACTATGGCCAAGACCAAAGAGCTGTCAAAGGACACCAGAAACAAAATTGTAGACCTGCACCAGGCTGGGAAGACTGAATCTGCAATAGGTAAGCAGCTTGGTGTGAAGAAATCAACTGTGGGAGCAATTATTAGAAAATGGAAGACATACAAGACCACTGATAATCTCCCTCGATCTGGGGATCCACGCAAGATCTCACCCCGTGGGGTCAAAATGATCACAAGAACGGTGAGCAAAAATCCCAGAACCACACGGGGGGACCTAGTGAATGACCTGCAGAGAGCTGGGACCAAAGTGACAAAGGCTACCATCAGTAACACACTACGCCGCCAGGGACTCAAATCCTGCAGTGCCAGACGTGTCCCCCTGCTTAAGCCAGTACATGTCCGGGCCCGTCTGAAGTTTGCTAGAGAGCATTTGGATGATCCAGAAGAGGATTGGGAGAATGTCCTATGGTCAGATGAAACCAAAATAGAACTTTTTGGTAAAAACTCAACTTGTCGTGTTTGGAGGAGAAAGAATGCTGAGTTGCATCCAAAGAACACCATACCTACTGTGAAGCATGGGGGTGGAAACATCATGCTTTGGGGCTGTTTTTCTGCAAAGGGACCAGGACGACTGATCCGTGTAAAGGAAAGAATGAATGGGGCCATGTATCGTGAGATTTTGAGTAAAAACCTCCTTCCATCAGCAAGGGCATTGAAGATGAAACGTGGCTGGGTCTTTCAGCATTACAATGATCCCAAACACACCGCCCGGGCAATGAAGGAGTGGCTTCGTAAGAAGCATTTCAAGGTCCTGGAGTGGCCTAGCCAGTCTCCAGATCTCAACCCCACAGAAAATATTTGGAGGGAGTTGAAAATCTGTGTTGCCCAGCGACAGCCCCAAAACATCACTGCTCTAGAGGAGATCTGCATGGAGGAATGGGCCAAACTACCAGCAACAGTGTGTAAAAACCTTGTGGCGACTTACAGAAAACGTTTGACCTCTGTCATTGCCAACAAAGGGTATATAACAAAGTATTGAGATGAACTTTTGTTATTGACCAAATACTTATTTTCCACCATAATTTGCAAATAAATTCTTTAAAAATCAGACAATGTGATTTTCTGGATTTTTTTTTTCTCATTCTGTCTCTCATAGTTGAAGTGTACCTATGATGAAAATTACAGGCCTCTCTCATCTTTTTAAGTGGGAGAACTTGCACAATTGGTGGCTGACTAAATACTTTTTTGCCCCACTGTAGGTAGGCAAGTAGGTAGGTAGGTACATATGTAAGTAGGTAAATAGATTGATGGATCTCTTTTCACATCTCTTGGACAAGCATTTAGCTCTTCAGTGTTTTGATTAATTTTAAATAAAAAATCATGCAAATTAAATGTGATTTGACCTGCAATCCATGTCTAATTTCTCTTTAAATTCCCTGTTGTTCAACCTTTTCAGGCTCTCAAATAAAGAATCATACTGTTTTGTATAGCAGCAGTATCCAAAGTGACTATTGCTTAAGCTTTTGCAAGGAAAATTCCTTCTCTATTCAGAATTTGTTCCTCCAAACATCTTGGGAAACATCATCTGCTTTAATTCTTCTGTAGGAAGCACTAAGGACCACAGAAACAGCACTAGCCATGAACCGTTATATCGGATCTGCAATGCTGCCCCTGCTGACTCGTTGCGCCCTGCATTTTGCCGGTACAGAACATCATGTTGCACTGATTGACTCCACGCTTCACACCATCTATCAGCTGAGCAAGGGCTCTTCACTCACTAAAGCCCAGAGAGATGCTATCGAGGAGTGCCTGCTGGCTGTATGCAAGTACGTCTTTTTGGGTTTTACAACTGAAGTTTTATCATTCATTCATTCATTGTCTACCTTATCCGAACTATACTCGGGTCACGGGGAGCCTGTGCCTATCTCAGGCGTCATTGGGCATCAAGGCAGGATACACCCTGGACAGAGTGCCAACCCATCGCAGGGCACACACACTCTCTCATTCACTCACGCAATCACACACTACGGACAATTTAGAGATGCCAATCAACCTACCACACATGTCTTTGGACTGGGGGAGGAAACCGGAGTACCCGGAGGAAACCCCCGAGGCACGGGGAGAACATGCAAACTCCACACACACACGGCGGAGGTGGGAATCGAACCCCCAACCCTGGAGGTGTGAGGCAAACGTGCTAACCACTAAGCCACCGTGCCCCCCAACTGGAGTTTTAGTTCTGTCATAATTTAATGATGAGGTTAATGATATGCTTATAGTGCTGTTTATTATAGCATCTGCTCATAATGTTCTAGTCATGGTATCCCTATTATCAAGGCGAAACCCCAAAGCACAATTATACCATATTATGTTTCGCTCACAGGTCACCCACGGCCAGAATATGTTTAAAAGATTTTTCCTAGTTAGAGAGCCTATAGAAAAGCAGAAACTTTTTCAGGTCGATGTTGCATAGTATCTGCACCACACAACTAATGCAGAAAGGACATTGTTCATATCACACTCTCCGTGTGTCACCCAGATGAGGATGGGTTCCCTTTTGAGTCTGGTTCCTCTCAAGGTTTCTTCCTAATACCATCTGAGGGAGTTTTTCCTTGCCACAGTCGCCTGAGTCACCTCAGGCTCGCTCACTAGGGAAAATTTTGTCTAACTTCTAGGACTGTTTGTTTGTATGTTTATTGTTTCTTATGTTCTGTAAAGCTGCTTTGAGACAATGCTCTTTGTTAAAAGCGCTATACAAATAAAATTGAATTGAATTGAATTGAATTGATGTGGGTTATTTGGTGTTATTTTGGCAGGTACCTGAGACCATCTATGCTTCAACAGCTGCTGCGTCGCTTGGTGTTTGACGTGCCTCTGCTGTCTGAATACTGTAAGATGCCTCTTAAGGTAAAGACTGGTCATTATTTATACATGAGTTTAGTCTCTGTTATGTTGTCTCCTTTGCCATGCAACTGTTTCTATATTCAGCATCTTTTCTTTATAAACCTCAATATGTCCTAGGCTCGTCATAGTTAAATTGTAGATAAATTGACTATGGTGCATGCATAATAACAAAAGGGAGCGTATTTCAGTCATTTTTCAAATTAAATTGTCACCGAATGAAAAGGAGTTTCATTTTGTTTTCAGTGTGCTTCACTGATATTTTCACAGTGTGACCTTGAAACAATTACAAAGGTAAAAGTGATAGTGAGAGATGGTTAAACTGCATATAGACTATTTTGCAGTGATGAGAAATTTATGCAATAAGACTTTTTTTTAACCCACAAGTAATTAATTTTAGTGTGCTTAATATCAAAATAATCTGTCTAATAACCATCAGCATGTCTATTTTCTATTGTCCTGCTGCACAAAAAGACACAGTATCTTGGTACATCACTTTGTTCTTAATGGCTTTCTGATCTGTTCCTAGTTGTTGACCAACCATTATGAGCAGAACTGGAAGTATTACTGCCTGCCTTCTGGTTGGGGCAGCTATGGCATGGCCTCTGAGGAGGAATTACTTCTCACCAAGAAGATCTTTTGGGGCATCTTCGATTCACTCTCTCAAAAGGTATAGTAGTATTAGTACTCACAAGTATTCATCTAATTTCAGTATATTTGACTTACCAATTCCTAGTTTATATTTTGTAGCAGTCTCTTTTGTCTCAGTTGTATAATAAGAAGAAGAAGAAGAAGAAGAAGAAGAGGAAGAAGAATTCTTCTACTTGCTGTGTTGGAAAGTAAAGGGTTTTTTATCCCAAAAACACAACAGTGGCTGCAAACCTGCAGATTACAAAAAGTTCAACTAAAAGTGTTGCTGCCTCACCAGGGTCCCAGGTTTGAGCCTGAGCTTAGGGTACTCTGTTCAGTTTTTGTCCATATGGGTTCCTCAAGGTTTCCTCCCACTTCCACCAATTTCCCCTTGGTGTGAACAAGTGTTTGAATGTGTAAGTGCATGGTGCCCAGCGATGGACTGGCACCCTATCTAGGGTGTATTCCTGCCTCACATAAGGTTTTCCCATAATACATATAATACATTCTTGATGTACTGTGATCATGAGAAATAAATGAATGAATACGTGTATAAGTGTAATAAGTGCTTTATAAGTAAAAAAATTTTAAATACATTTGTGTGTGTGTGTGTGTGTGTGTGTGTGTGTGTGTTTTGTAGAAGTATGAGCAGGAGCTGTTTAAGATGGCTATGCCATGTCTTAGTGCTATAGCTGGAGCTTTGCCTCCAGATTATGTTGACTCTTCTCTCAGCACCACACTGGAGAAGCCGGTCTTTGTGGATGCCCAGGGCAACTTTGACCCTAGACCCATCAACACAGCAAAGTAAGTGTGTGTGTGTGTGTGTGTGTGTGTGTGTGTGTGTGTTCAAGGGTTTGTATTGCATGTGAGTGATTTCAAATGCATTCGTGCACCTCAACTGACAACAATGATGCATGTGTGTGTGAATACATGTGTGTGAAGCTTGAATAAATGCTTGAGCATTATTATTGAGGATTAACTGTTCGAAACAAGGCACATAGGTTACATATGTAGTCAATGTTTCAATGCTCATATCAACAATATATAAGTGTTATCCAACTATTAGTAAAGATTTTGTTCCATCATTATATTTCATAGCATCTCCCTCCCAGAGAAGCTGGAATACATCACTCACAAATACGCTGAGCATTCCCATGACAAATGGTCTGCTGAGAAGGTAAGATTATGGTCCCCTCCTGCTGAATTCACAGGGCCTCAAGTGCTCTGAAACCAGGCAGGAAATACACAATCTTGCTTTATCTTCTTCTGTCGTGACAGCTCCCTGACAAGTTTGAGGCTGTAATCAGTGTTTAATTTGTGAAACATGAGGTCCTGGGGCACTGAATGAGAGTTAATCCAGAAAATGGAGAGAAAGGGAAGGTCCTGGAATGTATAGACAGAACAGTGCTTTAAGACTGTCATGTAATTCTGTTATGTTCAAAGCTGTCATATAGACCTAGAGTTAGTAGTGGTACAATGAAGGATGCAAAATAATGTTAACAAAGCTATAGAAGGCCTGGAGGTGTCAACTGCACATTTATGGTGTGTTAAATTTCACTAAATATAATCTCACTCACATTATTACTATTATTGTTGTTGTTGTGTTTTTGGTGGTGTTTATTTGTTTGATTGCACATTTCTACAGTGGATAAATATAAATAAGTTTCAGAAAACATGTCCTTTTTGAAAAGAAAATATTTAGTACTAGCTGTAACGTTTTAAATAGATGTTTAAGAAAACTCACAGTTCTTCTCATTACAGATTTGTAATTGCACAAATTAGCTTGTTTTTTTTTTTCTAATGAGAGTCTATTATTTTAGACAAACATTTCAGTATTATTAATAAAACTTTATTTATGCATCTGGATTTTAGTATTATAGGGTTTCAAACTGAACAGTTTAAATGAGCAGTGAAAACATCTTCAAGATTATATTTCAAGCCTGCTTCTTCTTCTTCCAGCTTTTCACTTCAGGGGTCGTCACAGCGAATCATCTCTCTCCACCTATCCCTATCTTCTGCATCCTCAACACTTGCACCCACTAGCTTCATATCCTCATTAATTCCATCCATTTACCTCCTCTTTGGCCTTCCTCTTTGCCTCCTGCCTGGCAGCTCCATGTCCAACATTCTCCTACCAATATACTCACTCTCCCTCCTCTGAACATGTCCAAACCATCTTAATCTGGTCTCCCTAACTTTGTCCCCCAAACGTCCAACATGAGCTGTCCCTCTGATGTACTCGTTCCTAATCCTGTCCAATCTTGTCACTCCCAAAGAGAACCTCAACATCTTCAGCTCTGCTACCTCTAGCTCTGACTCCTGTCTCTTCCTCAGTGACACTGTCTCTAAACCACACAGCATGGCCGGTCTCACCACTGTCCTGTACACCTTCCCCTTGATTCTCGCTGATATTTTCCTATCACACAGAACTCACGACACCTTTCTCCACCCATTCCAGCCTGCCTGCACTCACAATGTCATCTGCAAACATCATTGTCCAAGGAGACTCCTGTCTGACCTCCTCTGACAACTGGTCCATCACTATAGCAAACAGGAAGGGGCTCAGAGCCGATCCATGATGCAGTCCCACCTCCACTTTGAACTCCTCTGTCTGACCTACAGCACACCTCACCACTGTCCTGCTCCTCTCATACATGTCCTGCACCACTCTGACATACTTCTCTGCTACTCCTGACTTCCTCAAACAGTACCACAGCTCTTCTCTTGGCACCCTGTCATACACTTTCTCCAAGTCTACAAACACACAGTGCAACTCCCTCTGACCATCACTATACTTCTCCATCAAAATTCTCAGAGCAAAAATTGCATCTGTTGTGCTCTTTCTGATTCTGATATATGTGATTCAATTTGGCAGTGTTTTATGCCGGATGCCCTTCCTGATGCAACCCTCTATATTTATCCGGGCTTGGGACCGGCACAGAAGTCAGTGGACTGTGACCCCCATGGCTAGATTATTATATTTCAAGCCTAGTTGCATTGATTAATTCTGCAAGACCTTTAAAGTTATCTTGGGTACCAAAACACACTCAGAATTGACTCTTTGCATTGACTTTGAATTGACTGTCATGCATGGTTTCGTTTATTTATTTTATTCTGTTTATTGCCAGAAGCCCTTTAGTTGGCCGTGTTTAACAATTCATATCCATTTCAGGTTGTTTTGGGCTGGAAGTATGGAGATAGCATTGACGAGAAAGCAAAAACACATCCCATGCTGAGATCCTACAAATCACTCACGGAGAAGGTAGAAGGCAAAAAAAACATTGTCATGGAAGCTGCAGTATTGTATATTGGCATTGATTTGTGTGTGTATCATTATCTTAGGAAAAGGAGGTTTACCGCTTCCCAGTGAAAGAGTCTTTGAAGAGTATGCTAGCCATGGGCTGGAGCATTGACAGGACCAAAGAGGGGGAAGCCATGTTTCAGCAAAGAGAGAATGAGAAGATGCGCAAAATTTCCCAAGCATCTCAGGTACATGATTCATCTTTATGGTTAACATGCCTAGTAGCATATAGTGACTTTCCTTATGAGTACTATGAGTACTGTGGACCATAGAGGCATGGTATCAATCCAGTCTAACAGAAAAACTTACTTGCTTGTTTGTTGAATAACAAGCATATATAGCAGTCTTTGAAATGTTTACATAAATGTTCAGTATGCTGTGCTCTGCATGAACATAGTTTAACCAAGCCTACCTCTACAACTACACTGTTTTAAAAAGATAAATTAATAAATATTTTACATCTTATAATTAACTTCCTGTGTAGTTTGTTCTCACATACAGGCTCATGAAACTTCTCCTCTTCTCTATAAACACATTTTTTTCACATTTCGCACTGCTCATACTTTACCCTGCTCATACCTTGTCTTATTTGCATATTTGCGGTGTCAGCAACAATGGTTGGATAAATACAGTTCACGCTTGGTTTAAATAATGGCTTGTCTTGTGGTTTCGCATAAGTTAGAAAAAATGTTGCCAAGTAAATCCTCCATGGCTGTTTTAAGCTTCCCAACATTCACAAAGGCATGATACCAAAGAAAAAAAGACTGCATAACACACAGGGTTTCTGTGACTGTACAAAACAAATGATATGACACATGTACTGCCCAGTATCTAAGGATCTAGCTGTGACATTGTAACATCATTTCACACTGTACACATTTGGCACCGCAATGCAGGGTTGAAAACGCAAAAGCAGTTCTAACTATTACTTCAATACCGGTTCACTAGGTCACAGTCTAAGTACAGTCATATTAAAGAGGTAATTTAGCAAGAACAGTACACTTATTTATTTATTTATACAAGTGCTAGTTTAAGTATTTCTGGAAGTGGTAGGTCTTCACCCGTCAGTTGAAGACGCCAGTGACTTGATTGTTTGGACATCTAGGGGAAGTTCCACCACCTAAGCCATGCATCTAACCTATGCTCAATATGTATTAAAGGTTATAAGAATAAGATAAGATAAGATAAATTAGAAGTTTATTAATCCCAAAGGAAATTCTTTTGCCAGAGACTTTTTCAGATTACACAAGAGAATAAATATAAATGAAATATGCTATATATACAAAATGTACAAAAATGGTGCTAGAGAATTAACACCATATTGCACATGATATGATATTAACATACATATTGTAAATATTGTGAATTGGGATAGTACACATAATAATACAGTAATACTGTCAGTGTTCATTGTGTCAGCTCTGCTGCATACTGAGAGGGGAGGAGTTATAGAGTCTGAGTTTGATGGCCACTGGCCAGGTCCGGGTGAAACTCATATACAGTCGTGTGAAAAAGTGTTGGCCCCCTTCCTGATTTCTTATTTTTTTGCATGTTTGTCACACTTTAATGTTTCAGATAAACACATTTAAATATTAGTCAAAGATAACACAAGTAAACACATCATGCAGTTTTTAAATGAAGGTTTTTATTATTAAGGGAAAACAAAATCCAAAACTACATGGCCCTGTGTGAAAAAGTGTTTGCCCCCTAAGCCTAATAACTGGTTGGGCCACCCTTAGCAGCAACAACTGCAATCAAGCGTTTTCCATAACTTGCAATGAGTCTGTTACAGCGCTGTGGAGGAATTTTGGCCCACTCATCTTTGCAGAATTGTTGTAATTCAGCCACATTGGAGGGTTTTCGAGCATGAACCACCTTTTTAAGGTCATGCCACAGCATCTCAATCGGATTGAGGTCAGGACTTTGACTAGGCCACCCCAAAGTGTTCATTTTGTTGTTCTTCAGCCATTCAGAGGTGGACTTGCTGGTGTGTTTTGGATCATTGTCCTGCTGCAGAACCCAAGTTCGCTTCAGGCCAACACTTTTTCACACCACTTTATCTATCACATATGTAGTGGTAAAAATGGGCTTGTTTTAATTGTCAATGCAGAACACAACATACACAGCATTTAAGTGAAAGCTTGAGAGGTTGCTATGCAACATACTGCACAATGTGCTGCAAATAAGTTTTATGTGAAGAAGAGCTTTAAAAAATCCCATAGCTTGAAATTCCTTCAGATTCGACTGTGTGATATCTGGTTGCCATGCTTGTTCTAGTTTCTGTGTTGTATATTCACAGGGCAGTGGATTTCACCCCAGTCCAGTAGACACGAGCAATGTACTGCTCTCTCGAGAACTTCAGGTAACTGTGACTAACTGTAAAAATGGATGGATGGATGGATGGATGGATGGATGCCATGCTTATAAGACATTCTTTCTAGTGGGCTTTTTTTAATTTTATATATATATATATATATATATATATATATATATATATATATATATATCAGTGGCGGACCGTCAGGGCCTGCAAGGCCTTCTCTGCTGGCCTAAAAAAATATCTGAATCACAAACTGATGTTAATTATATTTTGTCCATGAATACTTATTAAATAATTCCAAATGGTCTGTCAGCTTCCTTTCATAGCTTTTCCGATGGTTGTGTTGCTTCCAGACATGTATTTTCGTATGAAAGCATTTAATCAATCACATTTCAGCCATCTTTTGTTGCCAGGCAGGGTCAAAGTCAAAGAAGTCTGCCCGAAGGCCTTCACAATCCGTTCTGCAGGCCCTCTAACACAAAATAATTGTCGATGAAACTTTTGCTTCAACCAATCAGATTTTGAGTTGGTGTCACTAGGGCCCTCGAGCAGGCGTACGGCAACGTCACCGTATTCAGACCCGTTGATTGGATAGGATCGCGATGGAACTGAACCGCACGGATAATCTGTACAACAGAGTAATTGAACTGTTTTTGAGGAAAGGGAGGAGGATGGATTTTGTTTACAAATAATACGAATATTTGGTGAGTAAAACGTTGCGATTTTCCTAAATAATATTGCAAGTTTATGAGGTTATTATTGATGTTTTTTATGTGTGTCGCGGCTGTAGCTGCAGTAGGAGGAGACTTGTTCACCCCTGGTTTGTCTATTCAATAAAGGCATTTATTGTGGCTACAGGAGTTATCTATCTGCGATGCAACGGCTCTTTATACTGTATTTCTGCATATTAAGATGGTTTTTATAACCATAAATTGGTTTTTGAGGGGCGAGTTGATTCAGACGGAGCACTACTGAAGGCCTAGGTGTGAAATGCACGGTCCGCCACTGATATATATATATATATATCAGTATATATATATATAATTTTGCCATGTAATGTTTTATTCTTATTGATTTTCAGGCTATGGTAGAGGTGTTGGCTGAAAACTACCACAACATTTGGGCAAAAAAGAAGAAGAGTGACTTAGCAGTGAAAGGTGCATTTTTAAAGCTGTAGAGTATTCATCTAATGTAGGAATTATTAAAAAACCCAACAAATCAGTTAATCATCTTTAATGGTATTATTATGTAGTTCAAGATTCAAGATTTAAGAGTTTATTGTCATATGAACAGCAAACAGTGTGTTACACCATACAGTGAAATTCTTACTCTGTGAATCCTCCAGCAGCCTAAAGCTAAGGACATAAAAAAGAAAGAATATAACATACAAGGTGTGAATTACAAATTTATAATTACAAAATCACAAAATTACTCATAATGGAAAAAATGCAATAGACAAAATGTGTTGCCTGTATGAAGTGTACGGTGTAACATAGACATATATATGCAAAGTCCTGTGGAGGTAGAAGAGTCTTTGTTGCTTATTTGCATTATATAGTATTATGAAGTCTGTATATGTTCCTGTTCATTTAGGTGGAACACATCCTTTGTTGGTGCCATATGATACACTAATGGCCAAAGAGAAGGCCAGAGACCGTGAGAAAGCCCAGGACCTGTTCCGCTTCCTGCAGATAAATGGCTATGCTATTACCAGGTGTGTGTGCCTGAGTGTGTGTTAGCAGATAATGAAGATATGTGGCTCTTTTCTCAAAAAATTAACAGCTTTCATACTAAATAAATATAGATTTTAAAAAGATCCAGTTCCTAATCCATGTTTTTTTTCCATTCTTAGGGGTCTGAAAGACATGGAGCAGGACTCGTCCTCGATGGAAAAAAGGTTTGCTTATAAATTCCTGAAAAAGCTGCTGAAATATGTGGACTGTGCACAGGAATACATTGCTCATCTTGGTAAATAGCCTAGCTTCATACATTTTTTATGTCATACCTCTGCAATAATATTATAGTTCTCTCTAAGACAATCAAACAATAAACTTT
Organism: Hemibagrus guttatus; assembly: GCA_033459395.1. Lineage (NCBI taxonomy): Eukaryota > Metazoa > Chordata > Actinopteri > Siluriformes > Bagridae > Hemibagrus > Hemibagrus guttatus. The sequence goes on along the minus strand of JAUCMX010000008.1, from coordinate 7,705,361 downwards.
ATCAAAAAGTTATCCAAAACAATAAAATTAAACAATAAAAATATATTTTTAAAACTTATCTAAATTAACATTTTTCAATATTTCAGAGGCTATGGCTAGCAGTGGAAAGAATGACAGGTCACCTCACGAGCAAGAAATCAAGTTTTTTGCCAAGGTGGGAAAAATATCACTGTAAAATCCCAGAACACAACAAAGTTACACTAAAGGCAATTTTATATCCTAATGTTTTAATCAAAATGAGTGACATAGTTTACTTTTGAATTTTCTTTATTGGCCTTTAAGACTATCATAGTTTAATATTTGAGCTATGGCTTTCTCTGTTCTTCCTATAGTTATTATTGTTGTGAATTTTTTGTGAACAGTTTTTGTAGGCACTTGAATGAGTAAAATACTTATTGATTGTTCTTTGCTAATTTTGAACATGATGTTTTTTTCTGTAGGTGCTTCTACCACTAATAGATCAGTACTTCAAGAACCATTCTCTCTACTTCCTCTCCTCCCCTAGTAAGAACCTCAGCAGCAGTGGGTATGCTTCAAACAAAGAGAAAGAGATGGTTACCAGGTACATTAACACTGTTATTACACTCTCATTGATTGATTGGTATAATTTATATGGTAAATATAATGTGGCCATAGAATAATATGATCAAACAGAAAGGACAATTTACTTAACTTTTCTTTTCAATGCTGTCTCTATAATATAAGTACTTCCTAATCCTACTTGTCTTTATCAATCTATCCGTTTCTTTCTTTGCTCTCCCTAATTCACTTGCATACATTTTTCTTATTAACCCCACTGTTTTTTCACCCATTACTCACTGTATCCTTCAGTCTTTTCTGTAAGCTGGCAGCTCTTGTTAGACACAGGATCTCTCTCTTTGGTAAGAGATACTCGCTCTATCTCACCTGCATGTTGAGATACTTGGTTTCATGTGGTGAATCCTCACTGAGAACTTTGATTGGTTTTTTTTTTTGTTTTCAGGAAGTGACTCGGCCACTATTGTTAGCTGTCTTCATATCTTGGCCCACACACTTGACACTAGGTATACTGAACATACACTAAAATGCACTTGCATCCATCTTTAAATAGTCTTTGACAGCTATATAGACCTTGAAAAAAATGGTTGATACATTTGATATGCATCAAAAGCTTTTTTTTCCTGTGAGACTGGGCTGGAATATAAAGAAACAAAAGATTCCATGGACATTCCATCGCACAATTTCTGTGCCTGAATGCACATCATATGCAATAACATAAGCTGCCTGATAATGTATTAATAATCCAACTGATAGTAGAGTCTGAATGAAAAAATATTCACATATTAAAATTGCACTGCGTTTCATCAGATTAGGAGCAAAATATTTCAACAAAAATGCCAAGCTTATATAATATCACAATTTGTGCTTATGTCATGATCTTGAAACGTTCCTCCAGAACGGTGATGAAGTCTGGCTCTGAGTTGGTGAAGGCTGCCTTGAGGACATTCTTTGAGAACGCAGCAGATGACCTGGAGAAAACGCTAGAGAACTTGAAGCTAGGGAAGTTCACACACTCACGCAGCCAGATGAAGGGTGTATCACAAAACATCAATTACACCACAGTTGCCCTGTTGCCCATCCTCACTGCCTTGTTTGAGCACATCACTGAGCATCAGTTTGGAGCTGACCTTCTATGTGAGTAAAGCTCACAAAATAAAGTCTATAAAATATACAGTATGTTTGTGTTTTTATATCAGTATAGAATAGTTTTTAAAAATGATACACTAATTACATCTCTCTAATGGTTCTATGTTTATGACACACATCTTTCTTCCTGTTTTTAGTGGATGATGTCCAGGTCTCATGCTATCGGATCCTGAGCAGTCTCTACTCATTGGGAACTGGGAAGAACATTTATGTTGAAAGGTAAGAATGTGGAGATTTTACATATTTTAATGTTTATTTTATGTTTATTTTTAAGACTAATTGCAAACCTTTTAGTGACTGTACTGTTGGTCAGTGCAAACATGCATGCAACTGAACACAAGCACACTTTGACTAAAGAATATATGACCAGCTCAGTATAAATCCACAGCGAGAGCGAAGGGTTAGATATGAAGCACGTCTGAGATGTGAAGCATTGTCATGGTCACTGTGGTTTAAATGAGTCTACCTGTTTGTAGTTTTGTCTAGTTTTGAGAAATAGAAGAAACTAAATACATTTTTCAAACATTGCAAGCAGTTATATGCTGCAGAACATTGAACTGTTTAATTGTTTACATTTTATTGAGTGTAAGTTGCACTCAATAAAATGTAAACAATTAAACAGTGTTATGTAGTTATGGATTCAGGATTTTATTTGTCATATACACTACCGCTCAAAGGCACCGGTGGCTCAGTGGTAGGTTTCTTGCCTACCATGCAGAAGGCCCGGGTTTGATTCCCAGCCAATGCCCAAACCTCAGCCACTGGATGCAGTGCCGGTCCCAAGCCTGGAAAAATGGGAGGGTTGCGTCAGTAAGGGCATCCGGCGTAAAACCTGTGCCAGTTGGTCCGCTGTGGCGACCCCGAACCGGGAGCAGCTGAAAGCAACTTCTATAAACTACTGCTCAAAAGTTTGGGATCACTTGCATATTTCAGCTATGTAGGAAGACACCATCAAGCCAATCCATCTTGTGAGAGATGCTCTAGGAAGTATGGGGTGAAATCTCATCAGATTATCTTGAAAAATTGACAGCTAGAATGCCCAGGCTGTAATTGCTGCAAAAGGTGTTTTTTTTGATGAAGGCAAAGTTTGAAGAAAACATTCATAATGTCAGCATGTCCTGTTCTATTGCTATTGTTTTTTTTCTATTCAGACTAATTTCATGTGTGCTTCCTGGGAAAACAATAAAATTTGAGTGATCCCAAACTTTTGAGCGGTAGTGTACACAGTTACATACAGTATACAACTTGCAGTGAAAGAAAGACATCCAAGACTGTGCATATAAACAACTTCATTAAAAACATTTTTGAACCAAACAGTAGAAAAGATCTACATGATCTACTAAAATTATTTAGAGGTCAAGGTCAAGAGGCTTTTAATGTCATTTTGACCATATATAGCCAAAATAAATCGATAGAAAGGTGATAAACAAACGTGCAATTGTGTTACTTTATAGCAGTAGTATTATTATAGCAGTAGTATTATTATAAGGTATATAGTAGTATTGTAATTATGTAAGTACAGTCAGTACATCTAAGAATTATTTTTACTCAATAACAACCAGTAATATACTCACAGGATATAAAGACTGTGTGTATGTGTTTGGTTTTCCTGTAGACAGCTTCCAGCTCTTGGTGAGTGTTTGGCCACCTTGGCAGGAGCGATGCCTGTGGCATTTTTGGAGCCTCACCTCAACACAAACAACCCCTTCTCTGTCTTCAACACCAAAACAGCACGGGAACGGGCCAGTAAGTATTACATTTTTATGCAGTATACCTCTTGATTAGCTGCTTACCACAAGATGAATGGTTTTATTTGTGCAGTACTGTTAATTCTGTATTAATATTTCACTACTGAATCCGTTTAATCTTAATATTTTCTGCATAAAGGCCTTTGTCACACCTCTTTTTTACTAATTATTAAATTCTTATTAAATGTTAAGTACCTTTTAATTACCAGACCATCTCTTGTTTTGATAGTAATAACAACTTTAGCTGTATAGAATAGAAGAAGCTTTTACTTTCATCACAATATACAATGTAGCTTAGTGAAATTCTTTTCTTCGCATATCTTGGAATTTGGGGTCAGAGCACAGGGTCTGCCATTATACAGCACCCCTGGAGCAGAAAGGGTTAAGAGCCTTGGTGGTGCAGGGGCTTTAACCCCTGACCTTCTGAACAACAACCAAAATTGAATTACTACTATTGCATTGCCATCTCAGTTGTTTGCAGTATAAACAACATTCACATTCCTGGGAATACTCCTGATGGTGGTGTGTACACAGCTGTGAGTGTGTATTGTGGCATTAGTATCGTTAGGTTCTATCTTGGTTAGGAAATAAATAAATGGGAGGTCTAACATTATACTACCATTTAATACTCAGCTTACTTTCAGGAAAATTTTCCTCTCTCCTCAGTTTTAGGCATGCCTGACAAAGTAGAACAGATGTGCCCAGAAGTGCCGCATCTTGACTGCCTGATGAAAGACATCAATGACATGTCTGAGTCGGGAGCTCGCTACACAGAAATGCCGCATGTCATTGAGGTAGTGCTGCCCATGCTGTGTAACTACTTATCCTACTGGTGGGAGAGAGGCACAGAGAACCAGGCCAAGGGCACAGCATTTGTGTGTAGCACCACTGTCACCTCTGAGCACCTCAGCATCATCCTGGGCAACATCCTCAAGATCCTGAACAGCAATCTGGGCATTGATGAGGCGTCCTGGATGAAGAGGATAGCAGGTAAAGAGGATGTCTAATAGTAGTAAGTAGACTAAGGGAATTGGACTAGATTTATAAGTAGACAAGTACCAAACAGTAGAAAAGATCTACATGATCTACTACAACTATTTTAGAGGTCAAGGTCAAGAGCCTTTTAATGTCATTTCAACCATATATAGCAATACATAGTGAAATGAAACAATGTTCCTCAACAACCCTGGTGCCACAGAAATACACAAGACAACACAGGACTAGGGGCTATGGAGTTAAAATGAACCTACTGACATAAAGTGCATGTGTGCAGCCTTGTGCTAACAGTGCAAGACAAGAGACAGGGCAAGCAGATAATACAATAAAATATAAGACAGATTCTTAAACATAGTACCAATCAGTTTGTGTGGTGTGCAAAAGAATACTAGAATAGAATAAATCATATAACCAAAAAACTTTGGCATGGCTTGTAAGGTTGAGTGTAGAAAGTAAGTGTAGTAATAGATTCATCATACTGTAACACACACACAAATACAGGGTGTAAGATTTTGCTGTTTTATATTTTTGTATCTCCATGAGCACTTGCACAGGCATTTAACTCAGAGAGGACAAATGTAGAAACTTTGGGTAGAAGGGGTTGGGTTTCAGTAAATCCTTCATAACAGGTGGCTAGGTGTGTTTATTATTTTCTGTTTTCCTTCTCACTAGATTTAAGTTTAATAGTAGTTAATTACTAGATAGTTTAATAAATGATAAATTCTAATAAATGCAAAGACTTTTGACCGTGCAGTCTAGACCTGCAGTCATGAGGTTATATAAATGATATTTAATATTTTCATATTTTTTGTAATATTAAGTAATTTTTTGTAATATTTTTAATAGTTTGTGTTTCACTAGAACTAAGTGAAAATAAAAACTGCATTGAAGACAGAGATGAAGGAGGTTAGACTAGAGTAGTAAGTTCACTCTAGACAATAATTGGCAATCATCTACTTACAGATTATATCAGATTTGAAACCAGCGGAGTAGTTAAACTTCCACAAACTAGCAAAATCAATGGTTTTTAAAGTGGCAGTAAAGTGACATGACTAGGACTAGCTAGAATATCACAGAGAGAATTTGTTTATTGTTAGATTTTATTACGAGAATTCACCATACAAATGGCTGTGATTGTTATTACAAGAGCAAAAGCGTTTTGCTGTGTAAAATAATAATGTAGTTCATTTAAATGTAGTTAAATTCATTGAAGTAAACCAACACCGGTATTTAGACTCTTATGAGCGATCTCTGCACCATCTTGCAGTGTATGCTCAGCCTATCATCAGTAAAGCGAGGGCAGATCTTCTAAAGGCCCACTTTCTGCCAACACTGGAGAAGTTAAAGAAGAAGACAGTGAAGGTGGTGGCAGAGGAAGAGCTTCTCAAAGCTGACAACAAAGGCGATACCCAAGAAGCAGAGCTACTGATCCTGGATGAGTTTGCAGTGCTGTGCAGGGATCTGTATGCCTTCTATCCCATGCTTATTCGCTATGTGGACAACAACAGGTAATAAAGGCATATTACCATAAACATTAGGGTTTTAAATTGGCTCAGTAGTTCATTCGACTGCAAAAGTCATGTTTCAGTGTGCCCTTCAATTTTTTTATTAGTTGTATTGTCACCATTTTGATAGTGTTTCCTTCCTGAAATAAATCAACATAAAACATAGAAATCCAGATGTAAATATACAACAGTGCAATGATGATTTTATGTTGAAAAACGCTGACCCAATGTCGATTTCCTTTTCGATTTCTTTTTCTACTTCTATAACATAATTATGGGTGGAAGGAGCCAAAGCAGAAGGTTTAGTAAGTAGATGTGATATTCTCCTGGGTTTATTATGACTCCACTCTAGGTCACGGTGGCTGAAAGAACCTGATGCTGACTCCAATGAACTGTTCAGGATGGTAGCAGAAATTTTCATCCTTTGGTGCAAGTCACATGTAAGCTTTTCTGAATTATGCTTTCCCCCTTCATGACAGCAAAAATAGATCAAATTAAAGAACCCCACAATTCTTTCCTCATACCTACAAACCTACAAACCAGACTTCCAGTACACTTCCAGAGAAGCATTGAACTAGGGTATTAGTAAGGACCTCCTGAAGCAACTTTTTTAACCAGGTTTTTTTTTTATACCTTCTGTCAAATTTACCGCAGTGCCATTTTTTTTGCCATGCAGAATTTTAAGCGAGAGGAACAGAACTTTGTTGTGCAGAACGAGATCAATAATCTCTCCTTCCTCACTGGGGACAGCAAGACAAAGATGTCAAAGGTAGGAGTATCCAGTTAGCAATTTTTTTTAACAGAAAAACAAATCAAATATTATTATTATTATTATTATTATTATTATTATTATTATTATTATTATTATTATTATTATTAAATTTGTCAAATATATTATTTTTTAATATCTGGAAATCTTCCACATTCCATAATGATAAAGAAATAAGGAGAAATGCTGATGAAAACTGAGGCAAATTATGTTTTATTCATAGATCATGCTTATAATAGCATTCATCCCATTTTACAAATGTTACCCTTAATTTCACTGAGTAAATGACTATTCGTAATGATTCATTAACACTGACATTAAGAGTTCCAGCTTCAGCTTGCCATTTTAACATTTTAGCAGTTTTTCTCAAACAACCAAAACATTGCATATAAAAATGAGAATTCTCTAAGCCTTTGTAGCCTTTCAAATGTTAAGCATTATAACTTTCACATGCTTTAAATATTTTATAGAAATACAGTCAGCTCTAGAAGTATTGGGATCTTATAATAATAATAATAATAATAATAATAATAATAATAATAATTATTATTATTATTATTATTATTGTTGTTGTTGTTGTTGTTGTTGTTGTTGTTGTTGTTGTTGTTATGTGTTTTTTTCTGGCTTGTGTAACATAACAAAACAGGTGAAAAAAAACTTCCAGCATCAGTTTGACCGTTGTTTTTGCTGTTGTTTTTAATTACTCCACATTTTTTCCCCAGAAGGGTAAAAGATACTCTGGAGATAATTAACAGTTAACGATGTTATACCAGCTTCAACCACAAGGGGCAGTTGATTATTTTCTTTTTTATCCTTAAGACCAAAGGTTGTTACATGACATGAAGTGCTGTCCATTGCTAATAATAGCAAGTCATTAATACATCATTTATATTCATACAAAAAAAGCAAAATATGGTTTCAAAACCATAAAGTCTAAACCATATAATTAGCTGAATCCTATAACAGACCTCATTTCTGCAATGACCTAAGAAAAATCTAACAATGTTGGTGGCATTGAGGGATCTTCTATAACTCCTCCATGCCTTTATAATCTAAGGATTGCCCAAGTATAATGCTTCTTTCAATTCTGACTACAGATTTTAGTGTAAAAAGTTTAAGATAAGATAAGATTTGTATAGCACTTTTAACAATGCATGTTGTCTCAAAGCACCTGTACAGAACATAAGAAATATAGTACATAAAGTTTAAGATTAATATTAGGCTTTATATTATAGATATAGATAATATTAGACTTAATGGCATCCTGGTGGTCCAGCCGCAGGATCCCGTGCTCTCATTGCTATGGCCTGGGTTCGTTTCCCGGCCAGGGCGCCAACCCAGCCACTGAAGGGTTAACTCAGTCCCAAGCCCGGATAAAATGGGAGTGTGCGTCAGGAAGGGCATCCGGAGTAAAAACCTGTGCCAAATTAAAATGTGCGGACTAAATGATCCACTGTGGCGACCCCAATCAGGGAGCAGCCGAAAGAACAACAGCAGATAATATTAGACAAGATAGGATAGATATCATCAAAGAATTTTCAAAGAGCTCTGACAACAAGCCATGAAACCCCAAAGCATCAATGACCAACAGCATGACCAATCGTAGTTTCAATAATGCTTGCCCCCCTTTAATGAATAGTGACAGTAATTTACAATTTGACCATATGTGCTACATGCAATATTTACCTGCATTTTTGCCCTTTCAGTATTCAGTATGACACCAATAATGTTCACATCTTGTAACTCTCACAGGAAATTAATTGCACATAGTGCAATAATGAAATTACTTCTAGAGTTCATTTAAAGGATCATTATGTTTTAATTCAGCCTGGTGAGGATTTAATCTAGTGATGAGTTTTCTAATAATAACCTGACTATTGGAGTTTAGTCTTTTTAAATGAAAAATAAAAGTCAATCAGATCACATTGTGTGTACTTTTTTCTAGGAAAAGATGTGCTCACTAACTGTGCCTTTTTGCTATGCTTTCTTTCTTTCTTTCTTTTTTTCTTTCTTTCTTTCCTCATACTCCTCATTTCTCTCTCTCTCTCTCTCTCTCTCTCTCTCTCTCTCTCTCTCTCTCTCTCTCTCTCTTTCTCTCTGACTCACCCAGTTGTTTCTGCCAAAGGTACAGTGAGGTTGCATGCAAGATTTTATGTTCTTTGTGTCTGTGCGTGGAGGCAGGATAGGTTTGCTCACTGCATCCATTTTCAGCTATGTATCACTAATCACCTACAACTTGTTTGTCTTTTTTGTTGTCTGCTTACATCATGAGAATCTTATGAGGCATCAGAGCTAAAGAGCAGTTATCTACACATTTTGTAAACCTTTATTTCTTATAATCTGAAATCAAATACACATATAGCTACTGAGATTAATTCCACTTCTACTCTAGACTTGAGATTTTAAGTAGAGTTTTACTGTGGACCTTCACTTCTCATCAACAGTATGATTAAAGGTTAATCTGTGAGCAATAAATGAAAATAATAAATGAAGCATTGTTTAAAAAAAAAAAAAAGAAATATGGTCAAATTAACCTAGTCTATACAGGCAAAATTTTGTGGACACCTGACCATGTGCTGTGCTTTTTGCTGTTATATATCCGACCCTCCTTCTGGAAACACTTTCCATGAGATTTTATTATGTGGACGTCTGGATATGTGTTCATTCAGTCAATAGTGATGTCAGGCACTCATGTCGAGAGTGGAGGCCTGGGGTGCAGGCGGCATTTCTGTTCAGTTCAAAGGTGTTCACTCAACAGATGTTCTCAGATTCTTCAACTCCAAACTTGGCGAACTTTGACTTCATGGACCTCACTTGCACAGAGGCATTGCCATGGTAATAGAGGTTTGGGCTAGGGCTGTTGGTTTCAATGAAAGGAAATTGTAATGCTGCAGCAGACAAAGACATCCTATATAATTGTTTACTTCCAAATGTGGCAACAGTTTTGAGAACAGCCAGATATAGGTGTAATGGTCAGTTGTCCACAAACCTTTGGCCATATTGTGTAACTGAATTTAACTATACAGAAATCACCATGAATGTAAAACATAAAACTCTTTTTATGGCAATTATAACAAAGAAATAGCATTACGATTATTTATATTCTTGGGTAGGACAAGATCACACAAGCGTATTTTGTCCTGTGTCTCATCTTGGATCATTATCTGTGAACCTAAATTGTCTTTTATGTCTTGTGGATGATGTGCTATACTGTAGCATGGTGTTTGGTGCCCCTTTCTTCTCTCGTTCTTGGTGCCCTGTCTTCATTCTTTTGGAGCATTATATGTGTTTGTTGCGTTGGAAATTAATTTTCAATTTAAGGACCCTTGAAAGCAGTCTGTGAAGAGGAAACATTTCATTTTTGTCTCTCTGGTAACACCGATAGAGTTATTAGTGTGCATCAAAACACATTATTATTCTTTATATTATTAGAAAGCAACACCCCTGAAACCTGAATAAAAAATAATTGTATGTAGAACTTCACTGGAGTTTTAAGAAACATTAGGAAGAAAGTTTATTAAAATATATACAAAGCGACATTAACAGATTACAAAGAATTATATGTATATGCATAAACATATAACTCCATCCAGAGTGTATCCTGCCCTGATGCCAGATGACGCCTGAGCTCCCCGTAACCCGATGATAGATCGGATAAGCGGTACAGACAATTGAATGGAATGGAATGCATAAACATATATGTATTCATCAGAGCAAATTATTTCCTTTATTATAAATAAATGGCCTCTATCATCAACATCATGTGTCTTTTGCAGGAATTAATTCTCCTTTAGTCAGCTCAAGCTTAATTCATGTATAAATTTTCTTATCACAATATATAATTTTTCATAACTCCTGTGTACTGTTCTATAGATTCTTCTCACTGACAAGCTTATCTTGTCCTTCATTGACATTTAAAGTCAACTGGAATATAGTTGCCCCTCTGTTTGTTATTTATCACACGAATACACAAGCATCACAATCACTGGGTGTGTGCAGTTTCTACCACAGATTCCTACTGAAGCTCTAGCTAGCTTGAGCTTTTGTTTCAAAAGAAAAAAAAAAATTTAATGGGCCTGCTCAGCAATTTTATATGTCTTACATGCTAAATTGTTTACATATAACATAGAGGACAGCAGTATACATCATATATCAATTGTTACATTTCCATAAATACAAAACTACAGTTTATGCAAATGCAAAGATCTGATGAATCAGGTACTGTTTGTGGTGTTATAGCTAATAATAAACTCTTTTACCTATGTCTTCCACTCGGTTCATTATAACTCTTGGGGTTTTCTTTCTCTATATTGATTTGTTTAGTTGCTCTAACCTTGAGCTACAGTCCAAATGGAAAGATTTACTTTGGCCAACTGAATGAAGTATATTTGTCCTTGTTGTAGCTTGTTTTCATTGTCTACATAATTACAGTGTGTGTAATGAGTCCTGCCTCAGCAAGAGTGTGTATGTTGAGTGGTTTCTTTGCTCAGGCAGGAGGACAGGATCAGGAGAGGAAGCACAAGAAGAGACGTGGCGAGGTTTACTCTATCCAGACCTCATTGATCGTGGCAGCTCTGAAAAAAATGCTACCTATTGGCCTGAACATGTGCACGCCTGGAGACCAGGAGCTCATCTCATTGGCTAAAACTCGCTATGGCCTGGTAAGTCTTATAAGCTAATAATTGGCTAATAAGACGTGTCATCCAAAAACAGCATCTGCAGAGGCACTAACATGCTGCCTCCATTCTGCTTCTATTAGAAAGATACAGATGAAGAGGTGAAGGAGCATTTGAGGCGAAACATGCACCTACAAGTAAAGGTGGGCCATTATGGTTACTGTTTCATTAAAAAACAACTCCAGCTCTTACCCCACTGCTAAGTATATAAACTTAAACTTTTATTTGTGAGTTTTTTTCTTGTCTTTTTATTCTTTTTCATTTCTAAACGTATCACCCACAGAATCCATTTATGTTAAATTGTTACTATATTCCAGTCTATATTTTTATATACATAATAACGTGAATAATGCTGGGCTCTACTAAGGTAACGAAATTATAAAATTGTGGAACCCCTGACTGTTGTTCCTGGATCTCTGAGAGTGCTTGCATATCTTCACTGTATGTGAGGCTACAGAGAAAAAATAGGCCCAAGTTTTAAATAGTAGTTTGCCAACCCTCCTTAGTTGTTTGTTGAGGAAGGATCCGCATTGCCTCCATTTCTATGAGAATTCAGGAGGTCATCCTTTACCCTTAGATTCATAGCTGCCATGACATTGACAGTGATAGTGTCCAAATACACAACAATGATTGAGTTTCAAGGAAAAAACCATAATGGATAGTTGCTAGAGCCCTATGAACACCAAATTGTAAAGCATAGTAACATAGTAGTCTAAGCCTACTGGACAAGGTCTTTAAAGATGATGGGTGGTCTGCTGTAGGAGGAGTTCGTCCTACCTTTAATTTAAGTCTTGTATACTTAACCTGGAAGTTTTTACAAAGCCAGAGTGTTGTCTGGTGTGGGACTCAGATCCACATTTTGTTGCCTCTCTGGACATTCTGCTCAGTGGTTAGAGCAGACTATTTGAACAGAAAGCTGTTTCAAATGGGGTTTCAGCTCACATTTGCTCACATTTTGGTAGGCACACTTAGGTGACTCTCTAGGTCACTTTACCCAGATGCTTTGCACTGAGAGGTTATCAGGAAAATGTAGATGCATTGGAAGTCAGGATCAGGAACTCCTTTCTATAGGAATTTCAGCCTTGTGATAGGATTTCCTTTCATAAGCCCCATAATGTTCTTGCTGGGCCTCCTGCATATGCTGCTGAATGATGAGACTCTCTCATGCCCTCATTCTTGCCTCTAGTGTGTAGTCCTTTTATTTCCATGTTGTGGTCTCAAGACTTTGGGAGGAGCTTGATGATACCCTAAAGACCCATTAAGTGACCTTGCCAAGCTCTTAAAGCAACAGAATAACAGTATTCCTAGTGCTTTTTACTGACACAGCTGTTTGGATATAGTCTGTATCATGCCCAGTATTGTCACAGAACCATCATATACTATATTTTATGTTGATATATTTCACATTTATTAAGCATTTGAATTTCTATAATACATTTTAGTTTAATAGACCAATAACTGTATAAATGATCTTCTTCTGTCTCATAGTCAGAGGACCCTGCAGTGAGGTGGCAGCTTCATCTGTATAAAGATGTGATTGTGAAGAATGAGGGCCCACCTGATCCAGAGCGCACAATTGATCGCCTTCAGACCATCTCAGCAGCAGTGTTTCACCTTGAGCAGGTCTTTTTTGACCCTACATATTCATTTTAGAATTTTCTGTAATTAAAAAAGCATGCGATTCTATTGCCAGCATTTAGTTTCACTTGATATTAAATTTGGCATTAAATAATATCTTGCTTTTTTATCCTTCCTTGACACTCTAACATGACTGTAGGTGGAACAACCATTAAGGTCCAAGAAGTGTGTGTGGCAAAAACTACTGTCCAAACAGCGTAAGCGTGCGGTAGTGGCTTGTTTCCGTATGGCACCGTTATACAACCTGCCTAGGTATGCCACTTGTTCCACATCCTGATACTGGCATTCCATACCACGGGCCAACAAGAACATTACTTAAGTTAACTTTAATCAGCCAGTTACAAACTGAATTACATTACCCATAGCTTTATTGCTTTGAAGTAATACTTGCCATAAAAATACTGGTTTTAATCACACAATTTAACAGTGTACCAACATTAAGCCAGTCAGCTACATAACCATAGCACTGCACAAGCATTAGCGTGTTAATTAGTTACCTTAGCAAGTGTTGACATGACATCCCTGGGGATATTTATCATTAGGTGGCACATTCACTAGCAAGCAATGACATTTTCTGTCATGTAATTAATTAGATAACATTTCTAACTTAATACACCTTTTATTGGCTACCCATGTGGGGTCATCATTAAACGGTATTATAGCCACAAGCTCTAAAAAAGAACTTTGATGACCCACAATGAAAGGAAGTAGAACACAGTTTAATGCCTGTATGAAGATAAATCCTATACCTGTTGGATAATATACCACACATTTTGTTTCTTTCTTTTTTTTTTGTTCTCCCCTCCTATCATTTTTTTTTTTTTCATTTCTGTCCTCCTGTTCTTCCTCAAGCTTATAATTGCAGCTTGTAATTTCATGCTCTGTTGCTGTGTAACTGAATACCACAGTAGCATCACCAGAACTGATACGCAAATGGAAGCAATGAATTTAAAATCTTACCTAATTAGTCATGCCATTCTTTTTTCTTTTTCTTTTTCTTGTATTGCCGATGCATTTACCTGTTCTCTTTTTAAACCACATCCATTTCACTTTTGGCCATGCAATTTTATCCAATGCTAAAACTGATTACAGTTTAGAATCTTGTTTCTGGGGTTTTGTGGATGTACTTTTTTGTTTGCAAGTTTGTTTATTTGCTTTATTTATGTATTTATGCTTAGGATTCCAAACATCAATGATGTTGTAATCATACTATTAATATTTTTTATTTTGTATTCATGATTTTATTGAAATGATGATCATGAGTCCCAGTGTGATTCATGATTGTGTTATATGTGTGTTCTTCTTTTGTCCCATTTGCTCTTCTCTTCCATTGACAACATTGCCCTTCTCTTTAGGCACAAAATTAATATTTATTTCCTGATTGCTTACCGACACATTCGGCTGGGAAAAATGCATGAGAGAGCAGATTATGACAGTCTGCTCTCCATGCTCACGGTAATGTAGTGCTCTGGGAATGTTTATTGGTTGCTCCCTGAATTAGCTTGTTTCCTAGACATGGTTTGGATTGCAACAGATCTTTATTAGGGAGTTTCACTGGTCGACTGGTCATGTGATAATACTACCAATAACTCAGCTAGCTGTAAAAGCATTACAGTATTTATTATAAAAAAGCTTTACAATGTTTTTACAAAGCTTTATGCCATCAGTGGTATGATTTATCCCTGAGATTTATGGCAGTATGAATGGCCATAAAAAATAAAAGAATTTATAAATAAAAGAAAAATTTGTGAACTGACAAAACATTCCTTTGCTGTCAATTGCAATGTGATGTAGCATAAACACAAAATCCAATGAAAAATAATATCTACTAATCTATAATATCTAAGTCTAATATGCAAATGAGAAGTAGGCAGATATCCATATTTGTCTAATCTGTTGTGAAAATGTTAAAGGTCACACATCATGTTAATTATGCTATCACTGCACACAATTCTTTCTAGTGTAACAATATGTTGGCTGTCAGTTTATTCTTGATATAATTGATAAATTGTAGTAATATTTTGGTTAACATTTCCTTTTAATGTGCAATGGTTATATAGCGTGGAGTTCCCAAATTTATTGTAATTATCAACATACCATATTAATTTAGGGCTTCAATATAAAAAAGGCCTCAGTGAAATACTGTCATTAAATTCTTTCCCATGTAAGCAGTGTGACCAGTTAGGCTTCCTGTCTATATCACTAACCTTTTTCTCCCTAGTACTTTTTGTTTGCCAGCCATAACTTCCTGTCTCACTCCCCCTAGTAACCCAGGTAACCATAATAATCATAGTAACCCTGCTTAATCTTTAATCCTCCCACCTCAGGCATCGCTCTATTAACCTGTTCCTCACGGGCTACCAGAGAATATGGATAGAGACAGAGACGTACTCTTTTGAGGAGAAGCTAGTGCAGGATTTGGCAGTAAGTACCTTTTAGGAGAATTAATTGGTAATTCTGTATTTTGTGAGCAGACCTCTGCTGGCACACAGCCACGTGCACTACAAGCACAGTTTTCAACAGAGCTGTGGTCACTTGGGATTTTTGTTTAAAAGTGTTTCAACCGAAAAGGACAACATAAGGATATTTTTTCAATCATTTATAATGCACAACAGTTATCGCAACAGATATATTTACACAATCTATATTTTTAGTTAAAGTATTTCTAGATTCCATCCTTAATGTCAAGCTGAAATTCAAAAGTTTTATCCGACACAATGAGTAAAATGAATTTTATTCATGCTACACAACATAATCCTTATTTCCATGTTAAGATTACATATACTGCCCTAATATTTCATACACACCTAAATGAAATACTCATTTCATACCGAAGTGACTTTGATATGGTGTGTGTTAAATACAGCAGTATATAACCTATTATAAGTGTCTGATTTGATGCATTATAGTTGTCTATTCCCACTTAAAGAGTACAGAAAGACAGATATATAGATAGTTCAAAAATGAATAGGGCCTTCAAGCTAAGGCCTTACCTGTTTTTCTTTCTTTATTTAATTGTTTGATTTTCTTTCATCTGCTTTTTCACAAATTCTCAGCCCACAACTGCCTAAAGCCTGCATGACATCTCATGTATATGGATGTCAGTGCTTGTCATAATGTTGTGTCTCTGCTCTCTCCAGTCTGTGTGGTAGATCCATCCAGTAGGTGGTAATTTGAATTAAGGGCTTAACTTTGCTAGCAAAAAAATTTCCCAAGAGTTCAAGAAGCCTTTGGAAATTTACTGAAGCAGAATTGCAGTGCCATTGCTTGTTTAAAGAGAAGTTCATTTCATGCTTAATAATAGACCAAATGAAATGTGTTAGCTGAATGTGAGTATGTTGGTCCAACTGTCTCCTTTGTGAATTTGATTCATTCACTGCTTTGATGCATGCCATTTGCATTTGTGTTCATTTGCAGGAAGCTTTCCTGTAATGGTCCGTTGTGATAATACTGTCTGCTGTGTTTTGTACGTCTGCTGTAGTTTTTATTTCAGGTCTCAAATAAGGTTTCTTAGTAAGATTTCCCAAGAGCTCGATATACCCTGCTACACAGTGATAATTACATTACTGACTCTAAGTAGCTTCTGTTGAGTTGCATACCTATGTAATGTGAGTAACTGGTAACATAAATGCTCAGTGATGTGTTTATGTGTAGAGGACACAGCGGAAAGTAGAGGAGGAGGAAGAGGAAGTTGATGAAATACAACCTGACCCTCTTCATCAGCTCATTCTGCACTTTAGTCATAATGCTCTGACTGAAAGAAGGTAAGGCAAATGTTTACACATATGACAGTGCCTCCTTAACAGTGATAGACACATCCATCCTGTAAAGATACATACAGATATGCAGTGTGTAAATCCTTTTTCATGCTCATTATGCAGTATGTTTTATCAATACAGTGAAGAATGTTTGAAGCTCCATTCTCTTATTATAATGAGATGTGTCAATTTAGACCAATGTGTTATGCAATGCATCCTGAATTTTGAGCATTTTCATTATCTAACTACATTTACATCTTACATTTCAGTTCCCTAGAAGATGATTTGCTATATATTGCATACACAGACATGATGGCAAAGGTACAAAGGTGTTGCATTTGAACACAAATTTTTACACTGTTACACTATTGGTAGCACAATGTTTCCACATGTAAATGCCACATGTGTTTCTGCTGCCCTCAGAGTTGTGCTGAAGATGAAATTGAGGAAGATGAAGGAAAAGAAAAAACGTTTGAGGTTTGAAGTCTCAGAGATATCCCTGCTTTTATTCTTATGTGTAAATGAAAAATGTATATAGAGGGAGAGGGAAAAAAGCCCTGTTTTATCAATGGGTCAAATGAGCTGACATGCTTTGGGTTCAAGTTATTCACCTTTATCATATCTTATGTTGCTTGTGGTCTCTTCCAGGATCATAATGCCACCATCTGCAGAACATGGGCTCTCAATAAATAATTTATTTAGTATTAAAATGATGTAAAGCATATGCTTTAATAATCATATACTGTCAAAGTCACCAGATCTCAGTCCAGTTGAAAACCTAGCAACATGTTCAACAGTGCTTTCTACCACCGTCATCAAAACAGCAACTGAAAGAGCTCAATTCAGTTTTACTATATAGCTGTTAGCTGTGGACATAGCATAGATAAAGTAGCTTTACATAAATATATACATTATTATATAAATTGCACATTTTATATTTATCCCATATATGCATGTGTTTGATATGTGATAGGAAAAAGAGACGGAAAAGCAGAAAATGTTGTATCAGCAGGCCAGGTTACATGACCGAGGGGCTGCTGAGATGGTTTTGCAGATGATCAGTGCCAGCAGAGGTACAAACACACACACACAGGCACACTCACACACACAAGCATGTTTTCAGACTCAAAAATGTACATATCTTTTAATGCTTTTATCATTTAGGTCGACTGGGCCCCATGGTAACTTCCACCCTTAAGCTTGGCATCTCCATTCTTAATGGTGGCAATATTTTAGTTCAGCAGGTAACACATTTTTATTGCTTAATAATAAAGCAAGTCAACAATAGAATATGTAATCTAGATTCACCTAGTAATACCTTGAATGGCATGTTTGTTAATGTTAATTTTGCATTTTTAATCAAGAAAGTCATGTAATTAAAAGTCATGTATCATCAGACTTTTTCTATATTGTGATTGATTAGTTTATCAAATCTTTCAACAGAAAATGCTAGATTATTTGAAGGAGAAACGAGATGCTGGCTTCTTCAAGAGTCTGTCAGGACTCATGCAGTCATGCAGGTAATGGGCAAATAAAGCTTTCATTTTAGTATGTATTTAATTAAAATATTGACTCTCTTCTTCTTCTTCTTCTTCTTCTTCTTCGTCTTCTTCTTCTTCGTCTTCTTCTTCTTTGTCTTCTTCTTCGTCTTCTTCTTCTTCTTCGTCTTCTTCTTCTTCGTCTTCTTCTTCTTCTTCTGGCTTTTCCCTTCAGGGGTTGCCACAGCGAACCATCTCTCTCTACCTATCCTTATCTTCTGCATCTCTCTTCTTCTTCTTCCTCTTCTTCTTCTGCTATCTGTCTATCTGTATGTCTGTCTGTCTGTCTATTAATCAATCAATCACTAAAAATAAGAGAGATAGATAGAAAGAAAGAAAGAAAAACATTAATAATACAGTTTCAAGCTCGACTCAAAAATTCTCCATTTGTATGTGAAACTACTTTAGCGTTCTTTAGTGGTTTTACTTTTTTTCCAAAGAAACCTGTCTTACATTGGAAATTATGTGTATCCTAATTATTACTGCATTGTTTGGTCTCTGGTTTTCAGTGTATTGGACCTAAATGCATTTGAGAGGCAGAACAAGGCTGAAGGATTGGGTATGGTGACTGAGGAGGGTTCAAGTAAGTGCTACACACACACACACACACACACACACACACACACACACACACACACACACACACAGTTAGTCTGATCTGCTTTTATTTCTTTTCGTGACCAAAACTTCATTCTGATCTTATGATCTTATTATGATTTTAAAGATTAATGTATTTATATAGAGGGCTCTTATCTATTTATCCTGTTATCAAGGAAATTATCATGAATCACACATGGTTAAAAAGAGTTATGGAGCAGAGCTAAAGACTGTGAAGACGCTAGCACAATGCAAACAAATTCTTTGTTTCCTTTAAATACTTCACCATATGACATGCATGAAATTAATACATTTTAATTTAATTGCTTTCTCAGGAAAAAAAAAAAGATTGATGAGAGTCGGTGGCACATGGTGCAGTATTACCTCAAAATCACAAGTTTATTTATCTCCATGACCATTACCAAAGGCTGTCTAATGTAGACAGAGTTTAGGTTTAATTTTTAATTTTTATTCATTCAAACTTTACGTTTGGAGTGAATACCTGCATTCATCACTGAAGAAAAAAATCCATGACATACATCTTTGCTGTCATTTTTGGTCAACTTCAGTTCAGGCATAAGTGATGGTGACATATACCCAGTGATGTGTCTTATATCTCTCCAAAAGTTAAACGTTCAGATCTTGTTAATCACATGTCAGTGTCCAGTCAGTGGCTGTCAGTATCTCTCGTTCTAACTGATATTTGAATGTCTTCTCCTTTGCTTATGTCTGCCTCTTTGCTTGTTTCTTTGTTTGTTTCTTTCCTTCTTGCCATGTTTTTTAATGTCATCGGTTGCAGTCAACGTGAGGGAGCGGGGTAAATACATGGTTTAGATTCTCCTCATTTGGCATCACTGCTCTCTCTAATCCCTGTCCTTCCTACCTATTTGTCTGTGTCTGTTTGTTCAGAGTTTAGTAATTGATTATTCTGGTCTGCAGGACAATTTGCATGCATCTCATTTAATTCAGAAAATAAAACTGATAATGTATAGATTTCCTACTGATGAACTCCCTCTGTCTGTCTCTATCTGGCTCTTTCTCTACCTTTTCTTACATAACAAATGCCTCTCATCCTGTCTGGGATTTGTTTTTGCTCTAGCACATTAACATTTCCAAATAATCACTTACTAGTTATAAGCATCAAACATTTCAGCTTTGCCTCTTTTCCTGATAGAGAACATATTAACAAATAGCTGTAGTGTAGTTTTCATCCATATTAGCTGATATGTTTAAGTGATTCTAAGTGATGTGCCGAAAAACATTGCTTACACTTATAGAGTGAAGCTAGTGTAGGAGCCTGCAGACTAGAGCTCTGTCAAAAAAATGTGTGTCATATCTTGTCTCACTTGTCTGTTATATAAGCACCCATAACTATCTCTACTCCAAAGAGATGATAACTAGATTTTTATTTTTCTTGTCAAATAAAGGTTCCAAGGTTCTACAGAATGACGAGTTCACTAAAGATTTGTTCAGGTTCCTGCAGCTCCTCTGTGAGGGCCACAACAATGGTATGACTTTACATTGAATGACTAACATTGACTTTCAATTATCAATCTTTTTCTAATGTTAAAACTAAAAATTCAGTGCTAGATTCAGTGGCAGTTTCTGTAATACTGATTTTCATAAACATATGTATGTGCTAATGCCAATCACCTGTAAATTGCTAAGCACAACCAACCTGGGTAATTTTCATTTAGTGACATTGACAAACGTTAATAAAAGATATGCTCATGATGACTAAAGCTCATGATGACTAAATGATTTTTAAAAAAGTGCACTAATTTGACAGTATAATCTGTATATATAATATTACAGGAACAATTATATGATTTGAATCATTTAAGGTTCACATTATGTAGTTTCGTTAAAGGTTGATTTACACAAAGTCAATAGGATATTTCATGAATATCACATTTCTTGTGTAAATGCCCCAGATTTACCAATAAATCTGTGTATATACATTGTAAATTATGCCCAGTGAGCATAATATATAGAATATTCCTAAACAAGTTATTTTCTCAGAGGATTCACTAAAACTTTTTTAATATATATATATTATTTTTAATATATTACCAGTGTTTTGCTTCATGCTGTTTATCTGATCAAATGTTAAGCTGCACAACATCTTGGTAGCTGTCCTGACTTTGTATAACTAACCAATTTCTTTCAGACTTCCAGAACTTTTTGAGGACTCAGACTGGCAATACAACTACTGTTAATATAATAATAAGCACAGTGGACTATCTTCTTAGATTACAGGTAAAGTAGACCTTGTTGTATACAAATAAATACATAGACATATACTTATGACTTAGCTAATGACATGTTCTCTTAATGTCTTTATAGGAGTCCATCAGTGATTTCTACTGGTATTACTCTGGGAAAGATGTAATGGATGAGGCTGGTCAGCGCAATTTCTCTAAAGCATTAAATGTGGCCAAGCAGATCTTTAACTCCCTTACTGAATATATACAGGTGACTTTTTTTTCTTAGAAAGTTTTTTTCCCTTTAAGAAATTTGATACCTATTTTAGGGCTAATAACTTCACTCATTCTTGGCCTGCAGTTATTGCTGTTTCCATGAAGTGTCAAAAAAATTTCCAGTTAAAATGCAAATTGATTAAAAATCCCAAGAACACACCTAACACCTACTACCATGTCAGTGTCAGGCACGATGAAAATTTCATCTGGTCTTTTTCCATTGCTGGAAGGAGTAGAGGGTAGCTGTATATATACAGTGAGAGCCAGTGTGCTTTATACATGAGGCATAAGGATGGTTTTCAGATATATATTATTTTAATACTAAAAACGTTTAACTTTTTCCTACTCTTTCATCTCAGGGTCCATGTATAGGAAACCAACAGAGCTTGGCCCACAGCAGGTTATGGGATGCAGTTGTTGGCTTTTTGCATGTTTTTGCCAACATGCAAATGAAGCTGTCACAGGCAAGTTCATTGAAATCTATCATTGCCAAATGTTGAATGAAATTCAGTGACTTGTAGAAAACTATACAGAACAGTGTTAAGAAAAACTGTCTAGATCTCTTAGGTTATCTTTTAGGTTAGTTTTTTCATGAATCTCCTATTAACCACCAGTAGATGTCTCTCCTAACCTAATAATACTAACTAAATCCTTCAATTCAAGATCCTTCAAGATTTCAATTACAGTTTCAGATTCTGAGGTTTACTCAGATCTCAGACCTTTATGAAACAGGTTAAAAGGTTAGGACAAACAGGCCAGGTGGTTTACCCAATCAAAGCACCTTCTCTGATGTATAGCCCACTGTGAGTACACCAGAGTAGCAGTCCAGAATTAATTTCTGCTTCAGCACCATCTGCTCTTGATGCAAAACAATGACATTAGCTGTGCTGTTGATGGATAATGCTATAGCATTGAGGACAGCTTTGGGAGGCTGGAAAAAGTATTAATCTCCCCAACACCTTTGAAAGTCTGTCTGTCTTGTTGCTCCAGGAGACAAGGAGACACCGACCAGAGAAAACTAAAGAAAAGTATTTTCTCTCTGTTTTTCTTCTTTCTTTAGGACTCCAGCCAGATTATGTTGCTGAAAGAACTGATGGATCTGCAGAAGGACATGATAGTCATGATGCTATCCCTTCTAGAAGGTTTTCTTATTCAACCCAATAATAATAATAATAATAATTAGAGTAACAGAAAATAATCTTTCACTAGTATGATTGTATATCTTTAATACATAAGCAAAGTATGTAGTATGGTAAATACTGAGGATTAGAATATTACTGTATTAAACTATTACACTATTAGTGTATTACATGTGTTTTTCACACCAACATAATGTTTCAAAAGAACCATGTCCCGTAAAAATGGAAAAATTCTGATCATTCATCTTGTAACATGATGTGATAGTGGAAATAAATTCTGAAATTAAATATGTGTCTATTTCCAGGTAATGTTGTAAATGGCACCATTGGGAAACAGATGGTGGACACCTTGGTGGAGTCCTCCAGCAATGTAGAGATGATCCTCAAGTTTTTTGATATGTTCCTCAAGCTAAAGGACCTCACCACATCAGATAGTTTCAAAGAGCATGACTCTGATGGCAAAGGAGTCATTTCCAAAAGAGAGTTCCAGAAATCAATGGAAAATCAGAAACAGTACTCTCAGTCTGAAATTGAATTCCTGCTTTCTTGTGTTGAGGCAGATGAAAATGACATATTCAACTATGCAGAATTTGTTAAACGCTTCCATGAACCTGCCAAGGACATTGGTTTCAATGTCGCAGTACTGCTTACAAATCTGTCAGAACACATGCCCCATGACTCCCGTTTGGCCACGTTCCTGAACCTGGCCGAGAGTGTCCTTAATTACTTTGAGCCATTCCTGGGCCGTATTGAGATCATGGGTGGTGCCAAGAGAATAGAAAGGGTCTACTTTGAAATCAGTGAATCCAGTAGAACACAGTGGGAGAAACCACAAGTTAAAGAATCTAAGAGACAGTTTATCTTTGATGTAGTCAATGAGGGTGGAGAATCGGAGAAGATGGAGTTGTTTGTCAATTTCTGTGAGGACACCATTTTTGAGATGCAGCTAGCTTCCCTGATTTCAGAGCCTGATACAGTGGAAAGGGGGGAGGAAGATGAGGTGGAGTTGCAGAATGTAATGAAGGACCTGGAGATGGAAGAGGAGGGGAATACTTTGGAATCCTCTTCAGCTTTCACCATGGCATGTGTTTCAATGAAAAAGAGCCTCTGTAGCCTTGGCAGGCTGCTCACACTGAAAAGTCTAAAGAAACAATACAAGAAGCTCAGGAAAATGAGCCTGAGGGAGATGATTTCAGGGTTCTTCTCCTTTTTCTGGATGATCTTCACTGGTCTTTTACGCTTTCTCTACAACCTGGTGTGGTGCTTCTTCCATATTCTGTGGTCAACTCTGTTTGGTGGTGGCTTGGTGGAAGGTGCCAAGAATATGAAGGTGACAGACATCCTTGGCAACATGCCAGACCCCACACAGTTTGGCATCCATGGTGATGTGCTAGAGACTGAAAAACTGGAGGTTAATGAGGCTTCTTTAGTTGCTGAGATAGACCAGATGGCACAAGGAGATAAAACAGAAATGGACCTCATGTCAGAACTGCTAAGTATACAGCCCAAGAAGGAGGGAGGAAAGCATGGAGCTGAGCCTGGTCTGGGAGATGTGTCTGAAGTAGTTGGAGTCGATTCCCCATCTTTAGTTTCTGCTGTGCGGCAGAAAAAGGCCCAGGTGCAAAACTTTTGCATAGTTATAGACTGCATTATATAACATAAGATAACCAGCAAATAAATGCACTAGCTATATAATTTTATACAAAAATACAAATGTTTTTTACTATGTAAAAAACAATCTTCTCTATTCTGAGCCACAGTAAAGCATTTCTCTGACATTACAGACGTTTCCAAAAGTAATGAAATGGCAAGGGCAATATTTGTTTTTGTTTTTTTGTTTTTTCAATCAATTTCCACATAATACCCTGATATTTACATCTAAGCGTGCTAAACAAGTCAGAACATGGCAACTTTGGTGGGTAACCACCCGATTTTTAGGTGGCTGTATTCTTTTGTGATGCTTTTTCAGGCTTGTACCACAGTTTCTTTCAGACATAATTTGTATTGGGGGTTTTTCACTTCAAAAATGTATGATCAATCACGTTATGGTCTGTTGATTGGCTCGGCCAGTCTTTCGCCTGATGACGTCCTTTTAGTGGTGGCATTGTGTTTTTGGTCATTGTCCTCCTGCTTCCTTCTAATTAGATTGAATATATTTCTCTGTAAATTGGCAGACAGAATGTTTATGTAAAGTTTTGCAGAATCCACTTTCATGCTATTAATATTATGTTTAAATATAAATAAAGAACCACCTGGCAGTCATTCATTCATTCATTGTCTACCGCTTATCCGAACTATTCTCGGGTCACGGGGAGCCTCAGGCATCATTGGGCATTAAGGCAGGATACACCCTGGACAGAGTGCCAACCCATCGCAGGGCACACACACACACTCTCATTCACTCACGCAATCACACACTACGGACAATTTAGAGATGCTAATCAACCTACCATGCATGTCTTTGGACTGGGGGAGGAAACACCCAAGGCACAGGGAGAACATGCAAACTCCACACACACATGGCGGAGGCGGGAATCAAACCCCCAACCCTGGAGGTGTGAGGCAAACGTGCTAACCACTAAGCCACCGTGCCCCCCCCCCGGCAGTCATATGTAACAATATTTTGATCACTTGGAAAATGTGTGGCTTTAAACAAAAGGTGTTTTTTTCATCACTTGGTGGTGCTCACTGCTGCTGGGGATAGATCTGCATGGACAGCCTGTGACCCAGGGGACTGCTGTGGATAGAACCACTTGGAGACTATCATGCCATAGTGACTGCCGTTGCCTCAGTCAGCTTTCTATAATGAACTCAGAAACTACACTAACCTATTAGTTTCTCAGGAGCTTTTGGTTGTGACTATAAACTGTTGAAGTAAGGGCATTATCAACATTTACATCATTTACTGTCCAGTGTCACCCAAAAGAGGACGGGTTCCCTTTTGAGCCTGGTTCCTCTCAAGGTGTCCTCCTCATATCATCTCCGAGAGTTTTTCCTTTCCACAGTCGCCTCAGGCTTGCTCATTAGGGACAACTGTTAGGGATAAATAGCATCTTTAATTTTAAACTGAATCACTTTATCATTCTGTTTTATGCTTCTGTAAAGCTTCTTTGAAACCATTTCCATTGTTAAAAGCTCTATACAAATAAATTGAACTGACCTGGATTTAACACATTCAGATGTAAACATCAAAAATTGAAAACTGAAATTCTGATCTATCATCTCCTTGTAAAGTACAACAAAAACAAAAGAATTAGCCATGCTGTTCCAGCACTTTTGGAGGGGAATGTATGTGCATATTCTGTAGAGAAACTTATATAGAAACATGGATAAAAAGAAGAATCAGGGACGGAAGCATAAACATCTCTCTCTCTCTCTCTCTCTCTCTCTCTCTCTCTCTCTCTTTTGCAGGAAGCTGCAAGTAAGAAGTCAGTCGAGAATGAATTAAATGCAGAATCAGAAAAAGCAGAGTAAGTGGAAAAAATATGTCTTAAAGTTGTTTCAATTTTTGTCAGGTGAATGCAAAAAAACATTTAATTTTTACTAAATTTTCTGGCTTTCTAATAAAGTTATACTACCATCTGCATTAACACTCAGTTTATCCTATCACTCACCAATGCTCTTAATTACTTTTCTAAGGAACAGTGTGAAATATTGTTTTGTGTCCGTGTATCCTTTTTTTTTCTTAGTAAAGTCTATGTGTTTGTCCACTTCAATAGTACAGAGGATGGAGAGAAGAATGACCAAGACAAGACTAAGGAGTTGCTCATAGATTCCTCACCAGAGGAAGAAAAGAAGCCACCCAAGAGGAGATGTGAAAGGAAGAAAGAACAACCAGAAGCCATTATGGCCAGCTTTTTTGCTGGTCTGGAAATCTACCAAACAAAGATTCTAGTAAACTATTTTATTATTATTTCATGAGCTGTTTATAACCAATACCTCACAAGATCATTGTATGGAATGTGTAATAATTCATTTGATTGAATCCATGGGAAAAGAGACATTACAGTGCAGTAGCATATGTAGTTAGTATATATTGTTCAGTTAATAAGAATTACTTTGCAAGTTTCTTTGTGATTTGGTAAAAATGGTTCTGTTTTATTAACTATATATATAAAACCTTGCTCTTTTCTTTAAAATACTGCAATTTAACACAAAGATGTTTGACAGAATTACCTGGCTCGAAACTTCTACAACCTGCGATTCCTGGCTCTGTTTGTGGCATTTGCCATCAACTTCATTCTGCTTTTCTATAAGGTTGCTAATTTCCTTTTCTTCATATTAATATGTGATGAATATTTTTTATTATATTTACAAAATAATTCATTTAAAAGCTGTTTTCATTCAACATTTTTCAACACTAGCATTTTACAACAGAGTAACCTTTTTAGAATTATTTATAATCTTTTGTGTAGCTTTGAGAAGGACAGCTGCAGCATGACATTATCAGTTTTTTTATCTTCTGATATGATATTCATGATACTGCTCATACAGTCATATAAAGTCAAATTCAAAACCACATTATTTATTTTAATATTCTACTGTAAATATTTACTCAAAATTTACTTAATACAACCCTCCTTTTGTTATTACATTGCTTTATTGATAATTATGTTGATATAAAAATGTTTGTGTGTGTGTATATATATATATATATATATATATATATATATATATAAATGTGTGTGTGTGTGTGTGTGTGTGTGTGTACACGTAGGTGACTGGTGAGGAATCGGAGGAGGTGGACTCATGGACAGGGAGAAGTGAAGATGAGGATGAAAGTGCCATTGAGTATTTTATCCTGCAGGAGAACACTGGTTACATGGCACCTACGCTCCGCTTTCTAGCTGTCCTACACACTATCATCTCCTTTCTCTGTGTGGTGGGGTATTACTATCTGAAGGTATATGCAAACATCCACAGTCATGCACAGTCATGGGGACAAATTAAAGGAACTCAAACATGTATAATAATAATAATAATAATAATAATAGCCCATTCATCCGTTCTTTACATTGCTTATCATCACTTACTGGGTCTCGGGGAATCTGGAACCTATCCCAGGAGACTCAGGGGACAAGGCAAGGTTCATTCTGGAAAGCATGCACAGGGCACAATCACGCGCTCACACACCATGTTTTCTACTGTCCTGATAAGTGGATTGTTTGTCCATATATACTTCACTGAGGAAAATATGTAACAATACTGCAAAGTAATAAACTATATTAAAACAAATTCATTCATTCATTGTCTACCGCTTATCCGAACTATTCTCGGGTCACGGGGAGCCTGTGCCTATCTCAGGCGTCATTGGGCATCAAGGCAGGATACACCCTGGACGGAGTGCCGACCCATCGCAGGGCACGCACACACTCTCATTCACTCACACAATCACACACTACGGACAATTTAGAGATGCCAATCAACCTACAATGCATGTCTTTGGAGGAAACCGGAGTACCCGGAGGAAACCCCCGAGGCACGTGCAAACTCCACACATGCAAACTCCACACACACGGTGGAGGTGGGAAACGAACCCCCAACCCTGGAGGTGTGAGGAAAACGTGCTAGCCACCAAGCCACCGTGCCCCCCCCGAGCAATAAACAATAAAACCTAAAAGGCATTTAATAATTCCTACTAAGTTTCTTTAAAAAATTGGCAACAAACATTATGTCAACTAGAAAATAGGCTTAAACAGGATTATCTGTTAATCTCTTCATGTTTACATAACCTAGTTTTTGTGTTGATTGTTTGTATCAGTATAGTTTCTTCCCACTGTCCTGAAGAATGATGTAATATCAGGTTGCATGCTATAAAGTATACTTGATCGAAATGAGCATGTTAAGTCATTGAACACTTTTCTCTCCTAAACAGGTGCCTTTGGTTGTTTTTAAGCGAGAGAAGGAAATTGCCAGGAAACTTGAATTTGATGGTCTTTATATCACTGAACAACCTTCTGATGATGACATTAAAGGGCAATGGGACAGGCTTGTTATTAACACACCGTAAGTAAAAATGGAAATATTGAAGACCACTGCTTTACTGTTGTTAATTTATACTTTTAATGCTTATTTGAAAATATTCAACTTATCTACCATATCCTCCTGACTACCCACAGTTCAAATTTGTCCTCTGTGGATTACATTTGTCAACCTTAATATCTTCTACACCCTGCATACTACTGAGCCAACTCCTTGTGTGCTCTAAAGAGGACGTTTAGCACTTTCAAATGAGACCAAATATGTAGTGGTGGGGTTTTGAGAATTTCCTCTTCCTCTTCAAGTTTAAAAAACAAGTATTGGGATATTTATTTTTTCCTGGTAGTCAGGAGGATATTAATGTAGTTTTGCTAGCCTTCAAAAACTTCATATTTGAATTTAATCAAATCAGTAATGGACCTTCTAATAGAACATACAAAAATAAGTGCTACGGGTTATGTATTTTTTTTATGAATCATAAATGTCCTTCCTTCTGTTGTGTTGTACAGATCTTTTCCTAATAACTACTGGGATAAGTTTATCAAACGGAAGGCAAGTAGAATTTCTTCATACTTTAAAGTTTTTCTTTAATTCTAATTTTTTCATTCTTTGAAAATAGACAGTTTCAGTTTTGCACATTTCTTACCTTAATTTAGCCTTATAATTTAGACCAAGTGAGGTTTTGAACATGGCCATGGTGCAAGGTCACAAGCTACTTCTTGTGTAATAATGTATGCTTTTGTGATTTACGGGCAATTTACCTGTAGGTAATAAATAAATATGGGGACTTGTATGGAGCAGAGCGGATTGCTGAGTTGCTTGGTCTTGACAAAAGCGCTCTGGACTTCAACCCTACTGAAGAAACCATTGCTAAAGAGGCTTCACTGGTGTCCTGGTGAGAAAAGCATAATTAAAGGTTTAAATAAATTAAAATTAATAAATAATTAATTGATTAAAATTACTGTAATTTAGGTAAGTGAACTAAAGTGAAGGTACTTATTCTTCTCTCAGGTTAAGCTCCATTGATACGAAGTACCACATCTGGAAAATGGGTGTGGTGTTTACAGACAATGTAAGTTCTGTGAGAAAAGTTTAGACTGATTTGTACCTCACAGGAGTCCATGTGCACTCCTAACAGTTTTTTCTTTTCTTTTGCAGTCTTTTCTGTACCTGGTGTGGTATACCACAATGTCCATCCTAGGCCACTACAACAATTTCTTCTTTGCTGCTCACCTGCTAGACATTGCCATGGGTTTCAAGACTTTGAGGACCATCCTTTCTTCTGTCACCCACAATGGCAAACAGGTTTCACCCATTCTGAACCTCCAAACACAAGGGGAAAATGTTCAGTTCAATTTGTTGATATTGTTTAGAGTTTATCTACTGATTTACATTTTGTCTTCTTTCATTCTTCTAGCTGGTGCTGACTGTGGGTCTGCTGGCTGTAGTTGTGTATCTGTACACGGTTGTGGCTTTTAACTTCTTCCGGAAATTCTACAACAAGAGTGAGAACGAGGATGAACCAGACATGAAGTGCGATGATATGATGACTGTAGGTTTCATACACTTGATTTCTTGCTTCTTATATTTTTTTCTTCTTATATTTCTTTTTCTTTTTTTGAAATTTTTTAGTTTTAAAACAATAGCTAGTCAAAATTTCATTAAATCTTAAAAATATGATGTAAGACAAGCAAATAATTTTACTGATCTGTACATATACAGCAAATACAGTACAGCAAAGATAAGCAATTATTATTAACATTCTATTCTTTAGTATATTCTATTTGTATATCTATTAATATACAAACACAGTATAACAGACCACTAATTCTGATTTTCCTTTTCTTTAATTTTCTATTTCTTTATCAGTGCTATCTGTTCCACATGTATGTGGGTGTGCGTGCTGGTGGGGGAATAGGAGATGAAATTGAGGATCCAGCAGGTGATCCTTATGAGCTTTACCGCATCCTCTTTGATATCACCTTCTTCTTCTTTGTTATTGTCATCCTTCTGGCCATTATCCAAGGTACAGTATGATTAAGTGGTCAAAGGCAAAGAAATTGTTTTAATAAGTAAAGCTTAAAATAGCACTACATTTAGGACAATGTACAGAGATGCTCTCACAATGAGGTGATTAAAAAAGAGAAATTTATACCAATTATTGTACTTTATTTATTAGGGAATTTTCTAATCTGCTGGAAAATAGACAACTTAGTAAGTAATTTTAGAATACACAAAGAGACATAAATTGTAAAGTGTTACAGTTAAATAAAAGATTAAAAATACATTTAATGTATGAATTAAATTAATAGAATTTTGTCACTGCCTCCTGTAGGCCACGCAGCTCCAGCAGACAGGTTGACACTGGCTTTGTCTCAGTAGGTTAAAGTCACTCTGACTGTGTGTCGGGATCTGGGAGGGCTCAGAAAGACACATGCAGAGAGGGGGATTAGTATCATGCTGAGGAGTGTGTGGGGAGGGGTAGTTCTCAATGAGGAGTTTAACATCGTGGCTGAAACACTGGATTGTGGAAACCCTGGAGGCTGTGTTAAACCTTAGCTACCATTAGGCATGCAAAATTCCTATTACATCATGTTCCGGTAAATCTAAAAAAAAAAAAAATCTCTGAGCTAAGTAAAACTACAGGCTTTGTCTTTTGAATTATTTTTAATATACAGTACTTTGGTTTTATATTTATTCTGAAAAAGCTTGCAAGCAAGTGCATGGAGACTTTCTCCTGAAAAAACCTATGTACAATTTATGTACTCAAATTAATTATTACTGTAATTGTTTTTGTTTTTATACTATTATTTATGTACATGTGTTTTATATGATAAAGTCGCTATTGTGACCTTAATCATTTAATTCCTCATGCAGAGAACTTGCTGTTACTATAAATTATTCAGTACATGCTGAGGTCTGCACGATAAGACAGTGCACATCATTAGAAATATCATATATTTCAATATCTAATAAATTATGAGACATTAATTAAATGACCTATTGAATAATCAATTGAAAAAAATACAGACAAAAGGTTTGAAAAATACAAATGTTTTTAAAAAAAACAAATGTTCTCCAAGTAAGCCTTACGTGTTTGGATACAGGTTTGATTATTGATGCCTTTGGAGAACTGCGAGACCAGCAGGAGCAAGTTAAAGAGGACATGGAGGTAAGAGTAGCACAGCAGAACAGAAGAGCTTTGCATGCTTGAATTAAAATGTGCAATGTTGAAATGGAGCAATGTATATTTTGCATTCACAAAGCCTGAAAATTATTTAAAAAATGGCTATTGTCTATGTTAGGTAAAGATTGTCTATGTTAGGTAAAGACCAAATTACATGATTCACAAGGTGTTAGTATTGAGAAGAGGAAAAGTTTCTTAAAATAATGTGATTTACTACACACACAGTGTATTAAACGTTTGCTTCATGTCCAACCAGGCAGCATTTAAATTGAGTCTGTGGAAAAAGTTTTCATATATATATTTATTTATAGAATATATATTTATAGGATGTCGTGGAAAAGTTCATTTATTTCAGTAATTCAACTCAAATTGTGAAACTCGTGTATTAAATAAATTCAATGCACACAGACTGAAGTAGTTTAAGTCTTTGGTTCTTTTAATTGTGATGATTTTGGCTCACATTTAACAAAAACCCACCAATTCACTCTCTCAACAAATTAGAATACTTCATAAGACCAATAAAAAAAAACATTTTTAGTGAATTGTTGGCCTTCTGGAAAGTATGTTCATTTACTGTACATGTACTCAATACTTGGTAGGGGCTCCTTTTGCTTTAATTACTGCCTCAATTCGGTGTGGCATGGAGGTGATCAGTTTGGGGCACTGCTGAGGTGGTATGGAAGCCCAGGTTTCTTTGACAGTTGGCCTTCAACTCATCTGCATTTTTTGGTCTCTTGTTTCTCATTTTCCTCTTGACAATACCCCATAGATTCTCTATGGGGTTCAGGTCTGGTGAGTTTGCTGGCCAGTCAAGCACCCCAAACCACCATGGTCATTTAACCCACTTTTGGTGCTTTTGGCAGTGTGGGCAGGTGCCAAATCCTGCTGGAAAATGAAATCAGCATCTTCAAAAAGCTGGTCAGCAGAAGGAAGCATGAAGTGCTCCAAAGTTTCTTGGTAAACGGGTGCAGTGACTTTGGTTTTCAAAAAACACAATGGACCAACACCAGCAGATGACATTGCACCCCAAATCATCACAGACTGTGGAAACTTAACACTGGACTTCAAGCAACTTGGGCTATGAGCTTCTCCACCCTTCCTCCAGACTCTAGGACCTTGGTTTCCAAATGAAATACAAAACTTGCTCTCATCTGGCAACAGTCCAGTTCTTCTTCTTCTTAGCCCAGGTAAGACGCCTCTGACGTCTGTGGTTCAGGAGTGGCTTAACAAGAGGAATACGACAACTGTAGCCAAATTCCTTGACGCGTCTGTGTGTGGTGGCTCTTGATGACTTGACAAATTCTTGAATGGATTTTGCTTGACAGTTCTCATAAGGCTGCGGTTCTCTCAGTTGGTTGTGCATCTTTTTCTTCCACACTTTTTCCTTCCACTCAACTTTCTGTTAACATGCTTGGATACAGCACTTTCTGAACAGCCAGCTTCTTTGACAATGAATGTTTGTGGCTTACCCTCCTTGTGAAGGGTGTCAATGATTGTCTTCTGGACAACTGTCAGTTCAGCAGTCTTCCCCATGATTGTGTAGTCTAGTGAACCAAACTGAGAGACCATTTTGAAGGCTCAGGAAACCTTTGCAGGTCTTTTGAGTTTATTAACATGTCACCATATTGGCATGTCACCATATTCTAATTTGTTGAATTGTTGGGTTTTTGTTAAATGTGAGCCAAAATCATCACAATTAAAAGAACCAAAGACTTAAACTACTTTAGTCTGTGTGCATTGAATTTATTTAATACACGAGTTTCATAATTTGAATTGAATTACTGAAATAAATGAACTTTTCCACAACATTCTAATTTATTGAGGTGCACCTGTATATATATATATATATATATATATATATATATATATATATATATATATATATATATATATATATATATATATATATATATATATGTGTGTGTACATATATACCTTTTAAAATAGTTGTGTATATATATACCTTTAAAAACAATTAGAGCAATTATGACTTTGTGGCAAACTCCGTTCAAGTCATCAAAACAGCAAGACACCAAAGAAGTTTCGTTACTGGAGTAGAAGCTTCAGTCTGACCACTTTAATGGCTTGTGTTTCAGTTCTGAACAGTGACTAAATTGAATCAGATTTAATTCAGAATTAAGATCTGAGTGCAGGCAGAATGCAGTTATAATACTGTCACCACAATAGTTTTTGTCACCACTGCACAAAAGGAATCCCACTATGTAGATTTTCCAATAATTCAGTTGTGCTAATCAAAAAACAAAGCAAAGAAAAGAAAATCTAATAGTATAGGCACTTTGAAATATAATGATTGATATTTGTGTGTTTCAGACTAAATGCTTCATCTGTGGCATTGGGAATGAATACTTTGACACAACTCCACATGGCTTTGAGACACACACATTACAAGAGCACAACTTGGCAAACTACCTGTAAGTAGCACTTGCCCACCTCACATTTACTTTTTTCCGCAATGTTATAATACAGTGTAATAAAATTCATTAAACTTTATAATGTTAAAATGCATTGATTCAATCAGAAGAGTTTCCTGGTAAAGCGACTGATGGATAGCTTACCCATCTATTAGGAACAATAAAGAAAATCAGCAGCCTGCTGTGTCCTTTCTAAATCTAAAATCTAAAACCAGATTATCATGTTGCAACATAATCAGCTTAGTGTAACTCGGCTACAGTCAGCACTTAAATTAAACCTTGTTGTTTTAGAAATAGGCCTTTTCAGTTAACTGGTTTTGTTATGCCTTATGTTTTAGGTTTTTCCTAATGTACCTTGTCAACAAGGATGAAACGGAGCATACTGGCCAGGTAAGGTGGCCTTCTCCGTTTATATGAATGAAACTAAAAGATAAAATATAATTCCAGAGTAAGCAGAACGTTTCTTCATTCAAAATATACACTGAGCTTGGTTTTAGACTTGGACTGTCTTCAGGAATGGATTTTTCTTAGTTTTTGTTGGTTGTTCCCAGCAGAGGCTTTGGCTTTTTTTCTTTCTTGTTGTAATTCTTGCTCTATTTTTCCTTATGTACTTTCAGTGGTCTCCTGCTTGTGTTCATCTAGACTTGGGCCCTGCTAATTAGCTCATTCAAACAAGTTTATTCATTTTTCTTCCCCACTAGTACATTCAAACGCAGTTTCCGTTTATTTCCTCCACAGGAATCGTACGTGTGGAAAATGTATCAGGAGCGATGCTGGGATTTCTTTCCAGCTGGAGACTGTTTCAGGAAACAGTATGAGGACCAGCTGGGCTAAAGCAAGTGAGATTCCAACCCACCAGCCTGTCCTCAGAGCTG
The DNA here is from genome assembly GCA_033459395.1 of Hemibagrus guttatus. NCBI lineage: Eukaryota > Metazoa > Chordata > Actinopteri > Siluriformes > Bagridae > Hemibagrus > Hemibagrus guttatus. The sequence goes on along the minus strand of JAUCMX010000008.1, from coordinate 7,670,358 downwards.
TGAGCAGGATACCAGCTGCTTTTTCAGTTTATATTTGAATCACTGACATTCTCAACCCCAATAATGGCCCTTCTCTTTCATACTATTTTGCAGGAGGATCCCAGTGCCATGTTTTTTCTCTACCACAGATGATGCTACATGATGCATTTAAAGTTCTAATTGTTACCTCGGTCAACAGTGCCAATTAGCAAAGACTGTCTTGTTTTAGCCAGTATTATTTTCCATCTTTGTTTCTCAGCAAAAAAAAAAAAAAGAGAAAAAGAAAAAACATCCCTTCTGCCACATAAACCTGAAACCTCTGCGGGAATTTTTTTTTTATCCTTTAAGAACCACTGGGTTTTGTCGGGTTACAGGACATATGAGTCTATACCCTTATATGCACAAGAATACTATTTCAGTTTTTGGAGCAAATGGAGCAGAATAAAAAAAAATGCCAAATGGGAGTGATGAAGTATTTACAGAAGATATGCATTTTGAAGCTGTGCTCAGATTTCATTAAACTGCTTGCTTATTTGAGCTAAGGGATGAGCCAAGGGCAGGTATGTATAAAGACTCTCAGAGTCAAATTTTGGTCTTAAGTTCCAAGAAATCAGGAAATTTAATAACTCTACACTTAAGCCTAAGAATGAAAGCAATGTACAAAAAGTTTTTAGCCTTTTATATTTTATTTATAGGCAAGAGTTTCTTTTGAGGTGGTAACTGAAATAGGATGTTGGTGGTATTGCAAATTAGAAGGTCATAAATTAATTAGAAAGTCATTCATCAAAATCTCCAACATTATAGGAAATGATGGCTGATTGATTGATACATTTAATCTCAAAAGTAAGATGGCATGTGGATTGTAAAGTTTATGAAGTGCTTCCATTCTTAGCCAGTTACTCACCATTTACTGACATGCTGACATCATATTATACAGTCAAAATGCCTTTAGCTGTTATACTTTCAGGTTTGCTGTATCTTGGACTGTCTCTATCCATAATGGTTCTACTGGAATGACCAATCACAGATTGCACACAGATTTCAGTCCACCTGTCCACCTGTGCTTGAACCGTGCAAAACCAATACCAATATACTTTTTAATACAGTCAGTTGTTAAGCCTGGAAATAATACTCTATTTCATTTGTCCATGTACTTTTTAAATGCTATTAAATGTATTTAGAGAATTAAATGTCATCAAGCTAAATCTCTAAAACATCCCTTAGTAAATATGAAGCTATTGCTGGATGTCCTTGGTGGAATTGGCATTAAATCTGTTGTTATTGATACTGTAGCTTATTAAATTTTTTATTTTTTTTTTACATACATGTAAAATGACACATGTCTAGTTAACTTGCAGGGTTTTTTTTTTCCATAAACATACATCACTGGTATGGAATTGAGATGTAGTTATCCAGTTTATCACACTGCAGCAATTGTACTTCATGGTTTAGATTTCATCCTACGATTATCTTACTCCTTGCTAAGAGTTGCTCAGCAAACATTTATGACACATGTTTACACCCAGCTTAGACACCAGATTTCTTTTGAACTTAAGAACATTTCTTAGGTAATATGGTTCAAAACCTTTATACATGCCAGCCCTGGCCTAAAAATGGTTGGTCGTGGAATGAATTGCCTCTTATCAAGTAATGGTGAAGTGCCTTATCTTCATGACAACTAAAGCTATGCAAATTTGTTTCTTTTCTTTATTTTATATTTGTGCCATTATAAGCATACGGCAGATGCTCAGAGTATCATAGCTTTTAAATTTTATTTTGAACAGGTACAAAATAAATGTATGTCTTGCTAGAAGCAGTGTTATTGTAATAAGAAACAGAATGCTCATGAAGCAACATAAATTTAATAGAGAATTGTGGCGAACAACCTAATAAAAAAAAAAGGCAGATTGCTGTTGTATGGCCATTTCTATGTAGTAGCCTTGCTGAATTGTGCATTTCTTTTAAAGACAAATAAAGACATTGATGAATAACATCTTTTATTTTGGAATGCAACTTTCATTTGTTTTAAATATTTCATAACTCCTGATTTAAATCACTTACACAATTTACTGCTGAATTTGCTGGTTAGAATGCCTTTAGAAACAGGCCTGACAAATTAGACAGATTGTTATTAAAATATTATATAAATAACCCATATGATTTCACTCATATTTACAATTAAGTAAACACTTTTTAAGCAAAAAATGATTAATTCAGAAGTTATATTTTATACTAATTATTTATAATGCACACCTGGTCTACTATAAGGTTTCTTGCCTATCATGCGGAAGGCCCGGGTTCGATTCCCAGCCAATGCCTCAACCCCAGCCACTGGATGCAGTGCCGGTCCCAAGCCCGGAAAAATGGGAGGGTTGCGTCAGGAATAAAACATTTAGGGCACGGTGGCTTAGTGGTTAGCATGTTTGCCTGTTTGCCTCACACCTCCAGGGTTGGGGGTTCGATTCCCGCCTCTGCCGTGTGTGTGGAGTTTGCATGTTCTCCCTGTGCCTCGGGGGTGTACTCCGGTTTCCTCCCCCAGTCCAAAGACATGCATTGTAGGTTGATTGGCATCTCTAAATTGTCCGTAGTGTGTGTGTGTGTGCCCTGCAATGGGTTGGCACTCCATCCAGGGTGTATCCTGCCTTGATGCCCAATGACGCCTGAGATAGGCACAGGCTCCCCGTGACCCGAGTGTAGATCGGATAAGCGGTAGACAATGAATGAATGGTCTACTATAAACATTTCTGTTAATTCAGACTCACTGAAACTCATTTATTCATTTCTTTGTTTATGGGCTGAATAGTCAGGATGAGAGCAGCAAAACCTATTAATAAATGATAAATCCTCTATGCAAGATGTCAGTATCCATCACTATTTTCCAAAGATATATTATTCCCAATCCATTTATAGGCCATGCTCAAGGGCCTAACATTGGAAACCATACCTCTGAGGCTCTCCTGGATTGTCAAACTCCTCACACTATGATGAGTAATAAGCCCAGCATCCCTGTGGAGGAACATCTTATCTACCACATTCCACTCACTAACCACAGATCGTGACCACAGGTGAGGACAGGGTTGGGGACACCCTGGATGGGGTGCCAACCCATGACAGAGGGAGGAAAATAGAGTACCTGGAAGAAAACTCCAAAGCAAATGTCACGTACACTGGGAATGAAGTTGGTAATCAAACCCCAGAGGTGCAAGGCATGGTCGCTGACCACTAAAGCCACTGTTATCATGTTGTGACTAAAAAAATTTGAAAAACTTTTCACCTTTCCATTGTGAAAAGCCTTTTTTCCCCCCTTCAAAATAATGAATGGTCTATAAGTTGTCAAAATAAGATTGTTAAGATTATTAAATTCTTAATTGCTTTGTATTGTTGGTGCTTTCTGACAAACTAGACTCAAAATATAATAGCCTGTAAAATGGTATATATGATAATTATAACATTTTCTGTATTTTGTGTATCATCTTTTGGTTTGAAGATTGAGCTAGTTATTTGGTAGTGCTGATTCAGTAGTAATATTTGAGAGTAAATACTACACATGTAGTGATGAAGATGATAAAGGCCCATATACAGCTCAATGAATAAACACAGTATACTGTACATGTGTGTGCATGACAAATAAAATCTTGAATATTGAAAAGCCAACTAGACATAGAGTTACTAGCATAAACAATCAGTGTGTATTGAATCATGTTTGGAACTGCGGTCACTTGCCATCTCTAATTTACTTCATGTCAAAGACTTGTAAATTAGACTGAAAAAATGGGTCTGCATCTCTCTGTTATTGACTAGACACATAACTCTGCAAAAGATGTGACATCATCTTCCACTTACCCTTGATATTGTGTGTATGCCTGGTTTTCAAAGCCAAAAAGAAGAATGAAATAACAGAAAGTGTGTGCATACACTTACTGATACACGTTATAGAGAGTGCAAACAAGAAAACTTTAGACTACTCCTTATTTCCTATTACTTAGTGTCCTATAGTTCTGATTTCATTGGCATCATACATTATAAATGACTGCCTTTTTCATCAGGTCAGATACAACCGCAACCATTGACCTAGAAATTGGAGTAATAATGTAAACTCAGAAGAGAGATTTTGTGTTAATCCCTACACCCACTGTGAACAGTGACCTCGCCTCTGCAGCCCGGGTTAAATTTAGTATTTGCCTTAGGTTTTGTTGTTAAATTTAACTTTTTCAAGAAAGACATAAAAGGCAGGCTTGTTGTGTCCAATATCCAATCTGAATGCAAGTTTGTATGGCCCATAGATATCAGCTGTGAAATTGTCTACTATGTTGGCAGTCACTTAAATCTACTAGAATCATTATTTACCAGAGTTTGGATACTGAATTCAATCTGCTTAGTTTTTTTTTTTTTTTGAAGCCTGCAACATTCAGATGTCTAATGAATTCAGTTGTCAAATTGCAATAAGGAGATTAAAGGAATACTCTAATTCATTCTTTGGTCAATTTGCAATAAAGAAATTAAAGGACACACTCTACTGTCCTGATAAGTGGATTGTTTGTCCATATATACTTCACGGAGGAAAATATGTAACAATACTGCAAAGTAATAAACTATATTAAAACAAATTCATTTTATATTAAATAAAAAAATTTTTTTTTTTTTTTTTTATAAATTTACTATAAAAAAGCTTCACGTTGTGACAGTGAGAAACTAGAAATTAAATACTGGTGCTAACAAGAGCCAGAATTCTACCAAGATATAGCTCTGTAAATTTAAATGTAAGCAATTTTAATCATTTATAAATTCACTAAAATTTGGTTGATGGGGAAAAAGTGGAAAGCAAACATTCCCCTCTCCCATACTCACTTCACTCTGTACAGGTGTATTTGTTTAAAGTTTGTAAAAAATTTAATAAAATGAATGTACATGCTTATACAGGCCCAGATAAGCAACTGACATGACTGAAAGGTATCAAAATCATTTGCCCATGTCCACAAACAAGCCAAGCAAAGAGCTTTTCAGAGGCTAGCCTGTTTTCAAACAGTGGCTTCAATGAAAGCATGTTGATGGTGAAACCCCTACATCCCAGAGGAAAGCGGAAAGGACAAATGATCATGGATTCTCATCCTGTTTGCATTTCAATCCTTAAGCCGCAGCATGCCAAAACCATGCTAGTAACCCAGGTTTCACATGCCCATTTTTTGGTCAAAGGCTGGTGAACAACACCCATATGGTTTGACCAACTATGCTCGCATTGCAACACTTTAGAGGGGTGCAGTAGTGGGGTGTTTTCAGGACCTCGCCAAGGTGACCAGCACAATGTTGTTTCCCCATTTCTTGGTAAAGTATGACACTGCAGAAGATGAATCAACAAACCAATAAACCCACTAGCAGCCAAACTGATGGGCCACCACCACCCAGTGTGGACCTGAATAGTCACTTGCTGCTTGTCTTCCAAGAATGCCTGGTAGAAGCCACTAGGCCATGGAATAATCAATGTTCTACTAGACCCAGAATATCATAATTTTATCAGTGTCACTGAGACCGGAATCTATTTCCTTCCACCACCTAAGACAATCTGAATACCTGTACCTGCATTTACTCGCCAAATATAACCCCATCATGAATTATTTTAAGCTCTGAGTGAATACTGTAAAAATGTGGCTATAAGGTGTAGGCACTTCCAAAAGAAATACTGGCATGCATTTGCTTCCAAGGATACTCTGAACAAGTATACTGACACAGTCACTAACTTTAAGAAATTGGAAAAATTCCACAATCAGAAACCATGGAAAAACAGGCAGAGCCCTCTATTATTGAAAGCATGAGTTGCGCTTTCAGGTCTGAAGACCAGAAAACTACAAAACATCAAGAGCTAACCTGAGAAAGGGGAATCATCTCACTGCTGCTGGGGATAGATCTGCATGGACAGCCTGTGACCCAGGGGACTGCTATCCACAGCAGTCCACTGGGTCACAGGGGAATCACTTGGAGACTATCACGCTGTCTCTGAACAGCCATTGCATCAGTCAGCTTTCGGCAGGAAGGAAGTCTACTACACTGACCTATTTGTTCCTCAAGAGCTCTTTGTTGCTGTTGTAGAAAGGATATTATCCACATTTACATTATTTACTGGTTCCTCTGAAGGTTTCTTCCTCTTATCATCTCAGGGAGTTTTTACTTGCCCCTGTCACTGCAGGTTTCTTTATTAGGCATAAATGTTATGGATAAATAGTAACTTAACTTTAAACTTTATCATTTTTATATGTTTCTATACTTCTGTAAAGCTGCTTTGAGACAATGCCCATTGTAAAAAGCACTATAAAAATAAATTGAATTGAATTGAATCATGAAAACCAAATACATGTATAAAATGTGTATAGAGGAATTGAACTTCAATACATGAATACATGAATATCAATACATGTGGCTGGGCATCCAAACACTCACTGAGTACAGAGAGCAGGACAAGCTTGTACGTCAACATATTCTCCTCAATCAGAATTCCCTCCCTACCTGAAGAGCTTAACACCTTTTATGCTCTGACCAGGGACATACAGAAACTTCTATCAAATCTGAGCTTCTTCTGAACAGATCTAAACAATCTTGCACAGTACAGTTTTCTGAGGTCTTAAGGGGCAATTTCATGTTTAAGTAAGCAATCAATGTGCCAGTCCAAAAAATGCCTCTGCCATGACCCTTATTGACTTCTATTCTGGTGCCCTCATGCCCAAACTTGGCAAGTGATTTGAAAGGCTGATAATTTGTTATCTGAAATCCTGCCTACCCTCAACACTGGATCAATGCCAGTTTACCTACCACCCAAACAGCTTAACAGAGGATGTCATTACCAAGGCACTTCACTCTGTCCTGACCCAACAGAATAATAGGAATTCCTACATTAGAATGTCATTCACTGATTCTTCTGTAATTGCACCCTGGATCATGATCTATTGGGTCTCATCTATTAGGTCACATTGTCTCCTCATTTAAAATTAATGCCTGGTATTCCAGATGGCTGTGAGCTGAGCCCCATGACTGTGTACCTGTTCATGGTTCAATCAAGTCCATCAAATCCATAATCAAGTTCAGAAATCTCATCACAGTGGTAGCATTGCTGATCAGACAGCCTACAGAAAGGGGGGCCCAACACTTGGTGATGTGGGCTAAGTATAATGTATGACCAGCTTTTAGTTCCTGGCTATTCACATCTCAATACCTCCAAGAAGGTGCATCAATACCTTTACTTTTTAAGAAGACTAAGGAAGCTCAGCTACATACTCAGATACTATATTGAGAGCTTACTGAACTGCATCTTAGTCTGGTATGACAGCTGCTAAGTATCCAACCAAAAAGCTGCCCAGTGGGTTGTGAAAACTGCTCAACATATCTTTGGTGCCTAGCTTAGCATGCCTAGGATGCTGAACTCCTCACAACATCACAAAACCCCATTCCTCCAACATTTCTAACCCATAGCTGTTTGCATTCAGATCAACTTGCACAGTTGGACAACTTCCACTTGCTTCTCCTCTGCGCACACACACACACACTCTGCACACACACACACTCTGCACATGTACTAACTGGCTGGGACGTGGTAGCTCAGTGGTTAACATGTTGGACTACTGTATGGAAGGTTGTGAGTTTGAATCCCAGGGCCACTAAGCTGCTACTGCTGGACCCTTGAGCAAGGCCCTTAACCCTTAGTTTAAAAAAATGAAGTGAATGTACGTTGCTCTGGACAAGGGTGTCTTCCAAATGCTGTAAATGTTTATTCAGTTTACAGAGTCTTCCACATTCTTCCTATTGCACTTCACATTTAGTTGTATTGTTGTGACTTTGCTTTCCACTAATGTCACTAGGCTTTTGTTTTTGTTTTTTATTTCTTTTTTGGGTAAAGGAGCAAATCTGGAAGGTTCACAGGTATAGAGTGTTTTTTGTGAAATGGAATGTTTGGATGCTGTTGCTGTTATCTCGGCTTATTCCCACTAAGGGCAACAGCCACACATGGGTTTGCATGCCCACTCCATGCACTCCATGCACCTGCCTGGACTTTCAGGGAACAGATTTTATGGACTTGGTGAACTCTACCCTTAGAGCGAGTTTACAAACACAGTCTGATCAGTTAAATGACTGTATATGGCCAAATAAATGTGAAGACCAGACCATCACACCCACATGCCATATATGGCAACATTAAGAACAACACTTTTATGTGTCTAAGGGATTGAGCCCAAACCTGTTCCAGCATGACATAGACATGGCTTGCCTAATTTGGTGTTAAAGAACTCTCATGGCCTGCACATATCCCTGATCTCAAACCCACAGAACACCTTTGGGATGAATTGGAACACCCAACTGCATGCCAGGCCTTTTTGTCCAACATAAGTGTCCAATCTCATTAATGTTCAAATGCACTGAATGCTCAAATCCCAGCTCCAACTACTTATCTACTATAAAGCATAAATCCCCAGAAGAATGGTGGCTGTTATAACAGCAAATGGGCGACTAATTCTTGATTGGGATTTTCAAGAAGAACATTGGTGTAATTTTCTAGTGTTCACAAACATTTGGCATTATAGTGTATATTTGGCATTTGTCTTCAAAACACAGAATGAGCCAGGGATTTGCTTGCTAGATTGACTAGATGGCATGCTTCTCAGATTATAATGTAACAGGAAATCCCTCATTGAACATTCTGTTTCTGTCTAAACTCCCCTTCCTCTGTACTTCTCTCTGGCCCAGTGAATTGCCTTCAGTTAAACAATGAACGTTTTGCGAAACAATATTTACATTTACATACATATTTATATACAATTATAACAAATATTTTGGGTTCTCTCTTTCCTACATTAATGAAAACTACCCAATTAAACATTGCATCCACAAAGGCATCAGCACTGTGGACGAATTCCATTACACCTTCCTGTCCCATTCTTTGGTTGTTTTTTATATATCTTATATCTTATATCTGGCATAAGATATTTGCAGCAAGTTTCTGTCTGTGAGTGGTGATGTGTGCGGCCATGAGGAGAGCTAATGCTAAGCAGAAAGCAGTGAGTGAGCTGGATAGCTGCAATGTTATTTGTTTTGAAAGGGATTTTATGTTACTGACTAGCATGTGAAGTGCATGAGCACAAATTAAAAAAGCACTCATGCACAATTACTCTGTCTGCTGTGTTCTCTAAATGGTGCATCCACAAGATTGTTAAACTGGTGCTTAAACCAGGCTGCCAAAATGGTCTGGTCCTTGGCTCATACTGCAACATAAGGAACATCAGGTTCAGCTCAAACTGCAACAAGAGATATTCACCCATATCATTGATGAGCAGGCCTTGTATTGAACCATCAAAAACAGCCTCTGGACTTCTTCTTCCTCTTCCACCAATAATTTCTCTCTCCTTAGCCAGTATGATAGCTCAGGGTGATGTCAAGGAATAACTAGACATGTTTGAGGGCACCATCTTGGCATGGTGGGAGCTCCCCTTGCAGGCTTTTAAAACAGAAGGCCCAGCTGGCAACCCACAGTCTGCTAAGTGAAAGCCAGCTGGAATTTCTATTGTATTTTATGGTTTAGACCCTCACTTGCTTCTCTAACTTTGAATATGTATTATCCATGCTGTCTACTTTAGAATACTCCTAATAATCATGCTGAAATAATGAACTCTCCCTCTGCATCTCACTTATGCACATTATAAGAACACTTCCCAGCTAAATGACACAGCAAATCAACTGGTCTCCATGCTCCACCTTCTGCTGACCTTGAAGATGTTGTCATACCACAGCCTGCTGACCATGAGGATGACATTGTCACCTTATGTCATGCTAAACTTTGAGGATTATGTCATTGCCCTGCCTCCAGGGATAACACTGTAGTCCTGCTTCCTGCTTCCTGCTCATTTCTAGGATTACATTGTGGTCCCACGAAAAAACTCTCCCAGGGACATTGCTCAGTCTTTCTGCTATGTTAAGGACATTGCTATGCTTCCTTCCTCTGCTTAAGATATTGCAGTGGTCCACCTGCCTGCTCTGATGAGGACACTTCATTCATGGAAGCACCCAACCTGGGCAGATTGCAGACATTTTGCCTAGGGGTCCAAAACCCCCTTGGCCCTCTATTACAGGGGTTTCTGTCATGAAAATAATTTTTTCATTAACAGGGTTCTCAACTGAATGTATTCTTAGACACTGACCTATTTGTACTAGCATTAGTATATGTTTTGGACAAAGATTACAAGGCATGGTAAGCTGCCCTGCTTAAGGATGTCTGACAAATGCTGTACATGTAAATGCACACCTCCTTTAATGCCCATTGCTTTTGTGTGCATGAATCAGTGCCTTAATGAGGACTAGAAACGAATGTAGGCCAACCTCCTGCAGCAGTGTATGACTCGTGCAACCACACAAACATGCATACACACACACACACACACACACACACACCTAAAATACCATCAGCTGGAAGCGAGCTGCACTCTGTACAATGAACTTAACAATGTATAGCTCCATAGCAGGTGGTCTCATAGCAGCAGTTTTTAAGCAGGTATGTTTGATAAGCAGAAAAAGATCTCTGACTATTGTAATCTCAAAGCTGTAATTTAAACAATTGATAAGGTTCACACCTTTGTTGCATTTGCCTCCAATGATATTGAAGAATCAAAATCTAACACTGAATCTTCCAAGCTGAATAGATCACACCAGAATTCTCTGTTCTGTACCCAAAATAACATCTGCAGAGACAGACTAGGTGTAAGACTCATACTCTGTTCTCTGTCTCTCGTTTGCATAGTATTGAAAATAAAGCACTGTGTTACTGATCTTTACTGAAAGGTTTCCAAGGAACTTTCTCTGCAGCACAAAATCTGTAATATAACAATGTACGTTAGTAATATGTCTACCTCTACCAAGGTAGGAATAGAACACCTAACAAATACTGGGTGATGATTATACTTTTGTTCTGTTCTGTTCTTTTCTGTTCAGTCAAAGACAGTGGTGAGCCATTGAGGAGACTCATTTGCTGCTTACTACAGTGTTAAGAATACATATTTGTGGTTTCCTCTGCAGTGTGTTGCAAGTATCCAAAGTCAAATAAATATAAATGTTTTACAAAGAATCAAGGTGAAGTTAGAAATTAAGCAAAAATTGACAATATAGTAATATGGCTAGATATTGCTATTAGCTGTGAATGATTATGTGAATTTGTGTTTGCATTGTGTCCTGCATGTGGACTGGCATCTCTTTCCATTCAAGTGTCCCATATTAAGATACTTGAAACATGATCCCATATGCCTCCATACATCACACCTGAATCCACAGTCACCCAAAATGTACTTTATTTAGCTGTAGGGGGAATTCTAAGAAGATCCAAATACAGAGAGAATATAGTTTGACAGAGGACTGGTCATTTTTTTGTGTGTGTGTGTGTGTGTGTGTGTGTGTGTGTGTGTGTGTGCGTGTGTGCGGGGTGTGTGTGTGTGTGTGTGTGTGTGTGTGTGTGTGTGTGTATGGGTGTGTGTGTGTCTAGCTCATGCTCCAATTATTTAGTAAAAGCAAATCAGAGAACATGTATCATGTGTCTGTTAGCACCTGTCACCACTGAAACCCTGAATTACACAACCCAGAATCCTCATCAATCCAGTGAAATAAAAACCAGATATCTGACTGAAAACACCCTTTCTCAGCACAGAAAGAATAACTAAAATAAGGCATTATTTTACATTACAGTAAGGGAAAACCACTCAACCAATTGGAATTTTTGCCAGTTATTGGCTAGACGGTGGTCTGATGGGGTGGGGTGTGAGGAAGCAGAGTTTAAGTTTGCAGAGACATTGATAAACAGCAAAGAAAAAGCACTCGACCGTGGTAGCAGCACCTAGTGACAGGTCGACAAGTTGGCTAGTCAGCTAGAAGGCAGGGGACATAGAATCACTAATAAAAAAAGGCAGATTCACTAATAAACAGTGTTGTATGGGACAAAACCAGGCAACCACTCTAACAACTCTTATTCACGTGTCCACTTTCAACTAAATGGCAGAGAATGAAGAACCAGCTAAATTCCAGCTAAGAAGGAGATGCACTAGCAAATATGTGACATCATGAGGAAAACTAATTGAACCACAATAGCAGCAACAGACAATGGTCAGTTAGACAACAGGGGATGTGGAACATTCTGAATGGTTGACAGTGGAGAACTCAAAACACAGGGAGAATGAGGAACATACATAATCTTACACACTATTACAAATAAAACAATAAATATATAAATATTATTACAACTATACAGTAGCTTGATTGTGTTATGGAAAAATCATTTAAAAACAACAAGTATGAATGTCACAAATCTAGCCATGGGGGTCACAGTCCAGTGACTTCTGTGCCGGTCCCAAGCCCGGATAAATAGAGAGGGTTGCATCAGGAAGGGCATCCAGCGTAAAACATTGCCAAATTTAACCATGAGAATCGTCAGTACTCTGAATTTCATCCCGGATCAGTTGAGTGGTTAACAACGACCTTAACAACGACCGCCATCTGCGCCGTTGACTTACAGGGCGCCGGTGGAAATTGGGCTACTGTTGGTCGAAGAAGTAGAGGAGGGAGGAGAGTGCACAGACAGAGAGAGAAGAGGAAAGGTAAGAGTGTAGGACAGAATAGGAACTCTGAATGTTGGTACTATGACAGGGAAAGGTAGAGAGCTGGCTGATATGATGGAAAGAAGGAAGGTGGATATACTGTGTGTACAGGAGACCAGGTGGAAGGGTAGCAAGACTCGTAGTATAGGAGCAGGATTCAAGATGTTTTATTATGGTGTGGATAATAAGAGAAATGGGGTAGGTGTGGTCCTGAAGGAGGAGTTTGTGAGGAATGTTCTGGAGGTGAAGAGAGCGTCAGACAGGGTGATGAGTCTGAAGTTAGAGATTGAAGGGGTGATGTTGAATGTTGTTAGTGGTTATGCCCCACAGGTAGGTTGTGAGTTAGAGGAGAAAGAGAGATTCTGGAGTGAATTAGATGAGGTGATGGAGAGTATTCCCACGGGTGAGAGAGTGGTGATAGGAGCGGATTTTAATGGACATGTTGGTGAGGGGAACAGAGGTGATGAGGAGGTGATGGGCAAGTTTGGAGTTAAGGAAAGGAACCTAGAAGGACAGATGGTAGTGGACTTTGCTAAGAGGATGGACATGGCTGTGTTTAACACTTATTTTTAGAAGAGGGAGGAGCATAGAGTGACTTACAAGAGTGGAGGTAGGAGAACACAGGTAGACTACATCCTATGTAGAAGAGGCAATCTGAAAGAGATTAGTGACTGTAAAGTGGTAGTGGGAGAGAGTGTAGCCAGACAGCATAGGATGGTGGTGTGTAGGATGACTTTCATGATCTGTAAGAAGAAGAGGTCAAAGATAGAGATAGAGAAGAAAACCAAGTGGTGGAAGCTGAAAAAGGAGGAATGTTGTGAGGAATTTAGACAGAAGTTGAGGCAGGCTCTGGGTGGTCAGGTAGTGCTGCCAGATGACTGGGAAACTACAGCAGAAGTGATCAGGGAGACAGGGAGAAAGGTGCTGGGTGTGTCATCTGGAAGGAGGAAAGAAGATAAGGAGACTTGGTGGTGGAATGAGGAAGTTCAGGATAATGTCCAGAGGAAGAGGCTAGCCAAGAAGAAGTGGGACATGGACAGGACTGAAGAGAATAGACAGGAATACAAGGAGTTACAGCGCAGAGTGAAGAGGGAGGTGTCCAAGGCCAAGCAGAAGGCATATGAAGAGTTGTACACTAGGTTAGACACTAGAGAAGGAGAGAAGGACTTGTACAGGTTAGCTAGGCAGAGGGATCGAGATGGGAAGGATGTGCAGCAAGTTAGAGTTATTAAGGATAGAGATGGAAGGGTGCTCACAAGTGAGGAGAGTGTACAGAGGAGATGGAAGGAGCACTTTGAGGAGCTGATGAATGAGGAAAATGAGAGGGAAAAAAGAGTAGAAGGGGTGAACTCTGTGGAACAGAAAGTAGATAAGATTAGAAAGGATGAAGTCAGGACGGCTTTGAAGAGGATGAAAAGTGGAAAGGCAGTTGGTCCTGACGACATCCCGGTGGAGGTCTGGAAGTGTCTGGGAGAGGCAGCAGTGGAATTTTTAACTAGTTTGTTCAACAGGGTTTTAGAGAGTGAGAGGATGCCTGAGGAATGGAGAAGAAGTGTGTTAGTTCTTTAAGAATAAGGGTGACGTGCAGAGTTGCAGCAACTATAGGGGGATAAAGTTGATGAGCCATACAATGAAGCTATGGGAAAGAGTAGTGGAAGCTAGGTTAAGGAAGGTAGTGGAAATTTGTGAGCAGCAGTATGGCTTCATGCCCAGAAAGAGCACAACAGATGCAATTTTTGCTCTGAGAATTTTGATGGAGAAGTATAGGGATGGTCAGAGGGAGTTGCACTGTGTGTTTGTAGACTTGGAGAAAGCGTATGACAGGGTGCCAAGAGAAGAGCTGTGGTACTGTATGAGGAACTCAGGAGTAGCAGAGAAGTATGTCAGAGTGGTGCAGGACATGTATGAGAGGAGCAGGACAGTGGTGAGGTGTGCTGTAGGTCAGACAGAAGAGTTCAAAGTGGAGGTGGGACTGCATCAGGGATCGGCTCTGAGCCCCTTCCTGTTTGCTATAGTGATGGACCAGTTGTCAGAGGAGGTCAGACAGGAGTCTCCTTGGACAATGATGTTTGCAGATGACATTGTGATCTGTAGTGAGAGCTGGGAGCAGGTAGAGGAAAACCTGGAGAGGTGGAGGTTTGCGCTGGAGAGAAGAGGGATGAAAGTCAGTCGTAGTAAGACTGAGTACATGTGTGTGAATGAAAGGGAGAGAAGTGGAACAGTAAGGTTACAGGGTGAAGAGGTGAAGAAGGTACAGGAGTTTAAGTACTTGGGGTCAACAGTCCAGAGTAATGGAGAGTGTGGGAAAGAGGTAAAGAAGCGAGTGCAGGTAGGTTGGAATGGGTGGAGAAAGGTGTCGGGAGTTCTGTGTGATAGGAAAATATCAGCGAGAATCAAGGGGAAAGTGTACAGGACAGTGGTGAGATCGGCCATGCTGTATGGTTTAGAGACAGTGTCACTGAGGAAGAGACAGGAGTCAGAGCTAGAGGTAGCAGAGCTGAAGATGTTGAGGTTCTCTTTGGGAGTGACAAGATTGGACAGGATTAGGAACGAGTACATCAGAGGGACAGCTCATGTTGGATGTTTGGGGGACAAAGTTAGGGAGACCAGATTAAGATGGTTTGGACATGTTCAGCGGAGGGAGAATGAGTATATTGGTAGGAGAATGTTGGACATGGAGCTGCCAGGCAGGAGGCAAAGAGGAAGGCCAAAGAGGAGGTATATGGATGGAATTAATGAGGATATGAAGCTAGTGGGTGCAAGTGTTGAGGATGCAGAAGATAGGGATAGGTGGAGAGAGATGATAAGCTGTGGCGACCCCTGAAGGGAAAAGCCAAAAGAAGAAGAAGAAGATTTGCATAATTGTTACTAATATTTTTCCGTGCTGATAGGAATGACATGGATTTTAAAAGTGAGAAGCATGTTTTTGTTGAAGCATAGCAGCCACTTGCATGCTGCTAATGTACTAATCTATGTACATACTTGTTCTTCCTGCATAGTGACATGTACAGTGCATTTTCATTTTAATGTTGTCTTTTTGTGGCATGAGTATGCTTTTTAGTGGATACAGGTCTGAGCTCAAACAGATTAAACTCTTTATGCCTTTAATCCCAGTGACACTGCCTGGAGGGTGTATAAGCAAAATATCCTAACAGCATAGTAACCCACAACAGAATCAAATACAAATACAATAATTTCTCACTCACTCTCTCTCTCTTTCTCTCTCTCTCTCTCTCTCTCTCTCTCTCTCTCTCTCTCTCTCTCTCTCCACACACACACACACACACACACACACCTATCATCCAAGTGCTTTTTCTCTTCAGACCCCCCCCCAACACTTATGCAGACCTTCCACAACATCTCTCTCACTTTTCCCCTGCACTCTCACTCTGTCTTTCTCTTTCTGCTCTCATTCCACGCTTGCATGCTCACTGTCCCGAAACATGATAAGGCGTAAAGCCCTGTGGGAATTTCTCCCAGCCTGTGAGTGTCAGCTACATCTGTGACTTCCAAAGAGGACATCAACATCAGCAGCAGTAGCATCTCCTGTCTAGACATCTACTAACTATTATTATTGCTTTATTCGTCATGTTCTATCTTCGGGCAGATCAATCCAATTTTATATCAACCCATGAAGAAGCTCCAGCCATCTGTTAAAGTTATGCCTTTTCTCATTGTGATATTTATGCTGAACAGAACTTAAACTTAGAGAATGGAACTAGGGGTTTCCGATTCTT
Organism: Hemibagrus guttatus; assembly: GCA_033459395.1. NCBI lineage: Eukaryota > Metazoa > Chordata > Actinopteri > Siluriformes > Bagridae > Hemibagrus > Hemibagrus guttatus. The sequence continues at coordinate 7,654,031 of JAUCMX010000008.1, read as the reverse complement.
CTTGCCTTGGATCTGAGGAGTTTCTACATCCTCAAAATGTTTTCCTTCTACTACAATTTATGTCTGATTGAGAGACTGGATGACAATGAGAACGAGACAGATTTTCACTGAGAAAGAAGTCTCTAGCACAACAATTCTGAAGCGTTATATATGTAAGTATACACGTACGCAGACAGAGTTGTTTGTTTTTCAACTGCTGCTTGATATGTATACAATGTGTATGTGAAAACCGGTGAGTACTGTAAAACACCAGCATTGCAATGTTTCTAACCTTACTTTTATAGATAATTACTATTGAATTGTAAAAGTCATACAAAAATCTGTGTATGGGCATGTATATTTATTATAGATTAAGATTAAGAAAGGAAGAGAGGAAGAGAGACACACATTAACACACAGGTTAAAATGCATAGATTTCATGTTTCTGTTAGAAATCCAGGACACTGCTTTGTCCCGGAAAATTCAAGAAATTGTTCCTTAAGATTAACTCTTATCCCAGAAATATAAAAATGGAACTTTTATATTGGGGGAAAGAAAATAACTGTATTAATAACTGTATTCATTTTATATTAAAAAAAGGAAAGAGGTTGAGGCATCTCTTTTCTTACCAAAATATTTTAGATTCTGCACTTTAATTTTTAAGATTCCAAGACTCCATTTAATGTAAGCAAAAGTGTGATATTGACCATGTTTTACATGCTTTGCACTTCAGTTGAAGCATGTGTTCAAATGACACTAATATGGATCATATGTTTTGTCTAGTATGGATCATAATACTCAAGTGCTGACATTAACACAGAAAAGGGGACATACCAAATACCAAGAAACTCTGAAATTCATTTAATATTTTAAAGACTATAATTTTTCACTCAAGTTGTTGTTAATAATGTCATTAATAAAAAATGTTGAATTAAACTAGAACAAAATGCAAAATAGAAGCATTTTCAGTAGTGGGCTCAGACTTTTGGATCTGTAGATCTAATGTTAGGAACTATAATATACACTCCCTGATGTTTAATGTTAACATTAACTAAAGCTCTTGATATGTATTTGCATGAATTTACACATTGTGCTGCTGCCACATGATTGGCTCATTGGATAATTGCATAAATGAGCAGATGTACATGTGTTCCTATTACAGATCAATATTAGGAAATCAGAATATTCCGGTAAAGCCTGTCCTGATGCCAAATCCCTAGTCCACAGATTTTTTTGTTTGTTTGTTTAATTTATATTTTCATGATTGTCTGCTTTATAATTATTTTAAAATACACTACACTACACTACACTTCACTACACAATTAAAAATGGTTTATTTAAATGCTGTGTTCATTTAAGTTTGAAGTATAATCAGCTACTTTCTGGTGTTTATCTTGCTCATTGGCAATTATCCTACTTCTATTGTCTTATCAGTTGTGTAGATCATTACCCTCAGTGATGCATATCAGTATATGGACTCAGTCATTAAAGGAATCAAAGGCCAGTTATCACTGGAATGAGGCATTTCAGACAAATTCAGCAGATAGACATCCATTTTAACCAGAATTTCAATCAACTCCCAATGAGCAAGCCAATCCCTTGCACTCTGCTGTGCTTATTTTACATTAACAGTTGATAAAAATGCTTTGAACCCATAGGAAATTTTTAGCCTTTTCATAAAGTGGGAAAAAATAGACATTTTCTATGTAAATTTATTGCATCATCTGGTGCATCAAAGGCACCAGAAACACATCATAACACAATGTAATCCAGATTTCTTCAATATATATTGCTTGAAAATTATTAAATAAGCACGTGTAATAAAAAAAAAAGTTTTTTTTTTTATTAAACTCATTAAGAGGTACCCAATTCAATACTCTATACAATAATCTCAAACTAAAAAATGCAGGAAAAAAAAGAAAACATCTCTAAAGCAAAATTCCATTTATACCAGAAAAAGTTTTGTGTGCTTTTTGGAGCCATTTTTTCAGATTTTGCTGCCAATACAGACATAAATAAAACCTGCAAAACAGAGACAATTAAACATCCGGCAATTAATATTATTATTATTGATTATATACTATATTTACTACTGGACATCCTGTCACTATTTTAAAAATTGTGAAAATAAGTTTGCATGTGCATTATTTGGACATGAGTTCATGGAATGTTTGCCATACCTGTTTGTGAATATTGTAAACCTCAGACAAATAACTTTGCTTTCTCAAAAGCTGTTATTTATTTTATTATTATATTTATTATTTATTATTTATTATCTTATTGACTGAGGCATTGGTGGCTCAGTGGTAGGTTTCTTGCCTGTCATGCGTAAGGCCCGGGTTTGATTCCCAGCCAATGCCTCAACCCCAGCCACTGGATACAGTGCCGGTCCCAAGCCCGGAAAAATGGGAGGGTTGCGTCAGGAAGGGCATCCGGTGTAAAACATTTGCCAAGTTGATGTGCGGACCAGTTGGTCCGCTGTGGCGACCCCGAACAGGGAGCAGCCGAAAGCAACTACTACATTTATTATCTTATTATTTTATTAGTTAGTTATGTACTATGTGCTGATTCAATATTTTTTCAACCTTACATGGGGCATCATAATTTAATTCAATTCAAATTTATTTGTATAGTGCTTTTAACAATGGACATTGTTGCAGAGCAGCTTTAAGGGAATATAAAAATTCAGAATATAAATTATAAAGTAATGAATAGGCCATTATGAAAGCATAAGTACACTACACTACACTACACTACACTAATTTGGATACAACAGGAAAACAAAAAAATAAATGCACACCACTAATCCTAAAAATGACAGGGTAGTATTAGCTCTTTTTTTCTGAAAGCCCATTGTACACTGGAGGTAACCTCAACTCAATCGTTTGTTGTCTTATAATTACTTGGATTGAGGAAATCTATTTCTTTGACCTGTAGGGACATAATAGGGGGCTTCACAAATGTATAATAGGGGCTTCACAAATGTAAGGACAATTTCAGCTTCGGTATGACATTACCTCCCGTCTAGTAGCCCCTCATGTTTCTCTGGAGCATAGTGACCTAAATAAGGTCTTCAGTAAGAAAGGAACCACAAAATGTTTCCCTCACCTACCCCGAGATTGTACCAAAGTTCTTACTTCAACAAGACTAGTGCCTTTCTTTCAAGGAATCAGCTGGGGTTCATTAGACCAGCCATATCTTCGGCATTAGCAAGATTCTTTTTCTGGTCCTTACACTGGCAGTGAAATGTCATAACACTTTGCCTCTGTTTCTGCCTCACTAGAAGTGCATACAACATTAGTCACGTATCTGTTGAAGTGGGATGGCTTAGCAAATGCCCGTGCCATGTTCCAGTTCTTTCTCACTGAGGTCTTTTGTGATATGTGATATGACATGTATATCACAGTTTACATAGATAATACCGTAGTTTACTCATCCAGCCTGAAGAAGAAGGAAAGCCATATGTGAGCCATTTTGGTAAGACTTCAGTTATAGAGAAATGCAACAATAGTGCTATGAATGACTCATTTAAACTGCCACACCGTACACTGTATTTCTCTCCTGTTTTCCTCGCCAAAACTACAATAACCCAGGTATGCTACCTTATCCTTCTCTCAGCTCACATCACTATGTACCAACCACCAGCAATCTTCTGTTGTCATTGGGGACCTATGCATTTTACCTCATAGGTGTAGAAGGTATTTATAGAGCATCTGGGCGTAAAGGTCAGTTTAACCTCTGACCACCACTGTAAATCCTGCAGAAGTGGGTCATTACTGTGGCTCAGGGGGCCTATTGTATTCCCCCTGAAATGAATATATCTAGAACTCCCGTTTACAGTACTCCATCTGGCTAAAGATCACTAGTTAATTAAGAACCCTACACCTCTATATGCTTTGCCTTTGTCCCAATCTATTCTAATTTGTTGTAATCATAAGTTGATTCCTGATGCACAGTTTAATGTGGTCTTGCCTAATCCAAACGCCCAAACTTATGGGTTTGAGGCACTGCTCCTCTTCTGATGAGCTCTGTATTAGTGAATCAAACACAACCATACCATCTCTATCTACAAGCCTTTAAACCAACACAGGGGAGTGGAACACAATTGCATGGTCATCTGTTTTTCAAGTGCTTGTTTCAGTGATTTCCAGAACAGCTTTCCAGACATGCTGTCTCTTATCATTCAAAAGTAATTGGTCAAATGTTTCCATAGAAACAAAAAGCCACTGTGACTTATGGGCTGTTTTCTTGGCCTTTGAACACACTGATTCATGTGTGCTCTATCTAATGAAATGAAAACAAGAGACTGGTACAGTACTGAAAATTAGCACGTTAGATTCTATAAGGTGTATTTCAATGGATCTATCCATTCATCTTACAGACAAATGAAAAACTAAAGGAAAAAAAATGATGTCTCTGTTATGCTGTGGGAACAGTTTACTGTTGTAAATTAATTATAATTGTAAATTCACCACAGTTATTCTGACTGAGCAGCTTTATCCTATGATGAAATATTTCTACCCTAATGATAGTGGTTTCTTCCAGGATGACAATATCCCAATGCAGGAGGGATCACTGGATATGAGAATGCTTTGATGACTGCAAAAATATTCTGATTTTGAGTCTGTGGCTTTTACAGTGCAGTACCAGAGACATGCAGCATCCATGCCAAGGTGTACACAAACTGTTCTGGTGGCTTAAGGAGCCCTACTTATTATCTTGTATTAGATATAGCCCTGCTCCAATGATTGCAAGTGAATTGTTAAATACAGGGAAAATACAGGGTTTGCAAAATACTGCAGTCTTGTGACTACTGAAATTTATTTAGAACAAAATGAAATAGGATTTCCATAAGAGGTAAAAGTCTCCCTCTGCTGGTTGTAAACACTCTAGACACACACATACAAACACACACATACACACATACATACATACATACATACATACATACATACATACATACATACATACATACATACACACACACACACACTTTCCAATATGCCTGAGCCAGATGTCCTCAGGAAATTTCTGTTATGCTTTCTATGTAATGTGGCTAAGTAAGCAAGCTAACTGTTTCAGAGCAACAATGTGTTTCTCAAATCAAGAAACTTTTGTTTAGGCTACGGTTGGCAAGAATAGCCATCTAACATTATTTTATGATATGATTCCGATTTACTCTAGTGTTTGAGGTTGTTACATCTTAGAAATATCAGAAAAGTTCACTGGACAAGCTACTATAAAACTTGGACATATTCACAGTGCTGCTGCAAATCTAAAATGGGATGGATCCTTTAAGTGACCTTTCATTAGAATGCCTTTATGATTTTCAGAACATTTCCTTTAAATAATGTTGAAGAATGATTATTTACATTCCCAGCATATTGCAGATGCCATATCCAGACCAAATGACATAGATCAGCCATAAAATTAAAACCACTGTCAGGTGACATGAATAACATCATTATCTCATTTCAGTGGCACTTGTCAAGGGGTGTAAGGATATGAGAATCTTTGACAAGGGCCAGATTGTGATTTCTAGATGACTGGGTCAGAGCATCTTCAAAACAACAGGTTTTGTGGGGTGTTTCTGGTATGCATAGGCTAAAACTTACTAAAAATTGTACAAGGAAGGACAACTGGTGAACCAATGATAGGGTTATAGGCACCCAAGTATCACTGATGTGCATGGGGAGCAAAGGCTAGCCCGTCAGGTACGATCCCACTGAAGAGCTACTACAGTATTGCAGAATTATAAATTGCATCACAGATTAATGTGTATGGCGCTGCGTAACCACAGACCAGCCAGAGTGCCTAAGCTGACGCCTGCCTACCACTGAGTGCCTATGCTGACCCCTGCCAACAACTTAGTGCCTATGTTGACCACTGCCTACTGCCAAAAGTGACTACAATGGGCTTGTGAGCATCAGACCATGGAACAATGGAAAATAGTGGTCTGATGAATCACATTTTCTTTTACATCATGTTGATGGCTGGGTGTGTGTGGGCCATGTGGTTTGGCAATGGTACTCCCTAATGGAAGTGGCCTCTTTCTGCAAAACTTCAAAAATTGTTCAGGAATGGCTTGAGGAATATGACAAAGCAGTCAAGGTGTTGACTTGACATCAAAATTCACCAGATCTCAGACCAATCAAACATCTGTGGGATGTTCTGCACAAACAAGATCAATATATGGAGGTCCCACCTCACACAGCACACCTTCAGAGGTTTCTGGGGTCGATGTATTGACAATCAGAGCTGTTTTGGCTTCACAAAAGGGACTTATTCAGTATTTGGCAGGCAGTTTTAATGCTTTAAACGATCGGTGTATGTTTAACTCTTTTATACAACTGGGCAGTTGAGGCTCAAGGGACCAACAGTGGCTGCTTGGAAGTGCTTGGATTTGAACTGTCAGCCTTCCAATTTGTAGTCTATGGAACACTGAAAACAACAAACATATTAAATAATTTATTGCATTTTTTTCATATCTGTATTCATTATGTACACTGTCTGTTCAATGTGAATAATGTATTCATATTTGTTTGAACCCCTTAGAATCCTTGATGCTTGTGAGGAATTTATAACGACATAATTACTCATATATACTCACCATCCACTTTAGTAGAAACTCCTGTAAACCTGCTTATTTATGCAGTTATCAGTCATCAGTCAATTATGTGAAAGCAGCACAGTGCATAATGTAGATATAGGTCAGGATTTTCAGATATCGAAAATGTACTCATATTCTTGTGGGAATATTTTTTATTCATTTCAAGAATGTCTCTTTTTTTATACCATGACTTTAGTGGTTGAATGTTTATAGGAATGTTTACATGGACGAACTGATTTAATTTGGAAATTTATACAAAAAGGGTCAATGTCACGGAAAGAACAAAAGTTTGAAATATTATTTCTTTAATAGTCTCCTTCCTGTTTGAAGTATATTTTAAGGGGATTTGAAGCACCCAAATTAGTAACAAGAAGGTCTAGCTTGTAAGCATCAACTTCTATAGGTTGAAGTCGTTGCTATGTAATGGAAACCTGATATACATTTGGTCTAGAATACTGTCCTGAAGCTCTCACCCTGCAAAACATATCTGCTTAAAGAAAAAAAAATCATTGGTTTTGATTTCTGTTGTTTTCCTCTAGAAAACCAAACAATTGATGAGCTGCTTCTAGCAGCATATTGACAAAAGAACCATGGACAGAAGTCAAATGGACAACTCCACTGTCAGCTACAACACTTCAGATGTCTACTTTGTTACACATAGCCTATGGGAGATCATCACTATTGCTACGGTATCAGCTATAGTAAGCCTGATCACAATAACTGGAAATATTCTAGTGATGCTGTCCTTCAAGGTAAATAGTCAACTGAAAACTGTTAATAACTACTATCTACTAAGCCTGGCTTTTGCTGACCTTATCATTGGTATGTTTTCCATGAATTTATACACTTCCTATATACTCATGGGCTACTGGTCATTAGGTAACCTTGCATGTGACCTCTGGTTGGCTATGGACTATGTGGCCAGTAATGCCTCAGTTATGAACTTGCTAGTAATTAGCTTTGATCGTTACTTCTCCATTACAAGACCTCTGACCTATAGAGCTAAGCGAACGCCAAAGCGTGCATTGATCATGATTGGACTGGCTTGGCTTGTGTCCTTTATCCTGTGGGCACCGCCAATTTTGTGCTGGCAGTATTTTGTAGGCAAAAGAACAGTACCTGAGAGACAATGTCAAATCCAGTTCTTCTCAGAGCCTGTGATAACTTTTGGGACAGCAATTGCTGCATTTTATATTCCAGTTTCTGTCATGACCATCTTGTACTGTCGGATTTATAAAGAGACAGAAAAGCGCACTAAAGCCCTGGCAGAACTCCAGGAAGTCAGCCATTCTACAGACTATGATACTAAAAATGTGTCACAGATGTCCATAATTAAGTCCTGCTTCAGCACCACCACAAGAAGGCAGAACCAGGTATCCTGGACGTCCTCCAGCCATAACAACACTAAATCTGCCAACACCTTCAATGATGAGTGGTGTAAAGATGACCACCTTACCACTTTTACCAGCTATGCATCTTCCGAAGAAGAGGAATGCGCTCCTGGAGTCCTGGTGGTCTACAGGAATCATGCTTGCAGAGAGAACAATTCAGTCCTCTCCAATAATGGTGAGGAAGAGAATTTCTTCCTGTCGGCAGGTAAAAACAACTCCCACAAGTGCAAGAAGTTTGTTTCCTACAGTTTCAAGCCAGCTGTGAAGGACAACAACTCTACAGAGACCAAAAATGAGAATCCCAAAGCAACAAGCTCCATGATATCTTTTGCTGAGTCTATGAGCATACAGTCAACAGCACTGTCTTCTAAACCTAACAACCCAATGCTGAAGAGCCAGATAACCAAACGCAAGAGGATGGTCCTGATCAAAGAAAGAAAGGCAGCACAGACTCTTAGTGCTATTCTGCTGGCCTTCATCCTCACATGGACACCTTACAATATCATGGTGCTTATCTCTACCTTCTGTTCAGATTGCATACCTCTGTCTCTATGGCATCTGGGCTACTGGCTATGTTATGTCAATAGCACGGTCAACCCAATGTGCTATGCTCTCTGCAACAAAACCTTTCAGAAGACCTTCCGGATGCTTCTCCTATGCCAGTGGAAGAAGAGGCTGGAGGATAAACTTTATTAGCAATACCCCGTGATATGCTGTAAGTTCTGATGACCAAATTTGAACAAATATGTAATTATAATCTAGAAGAATGTACAGATGAGATTACTACATTTTATTAGAATAAGGTTATATGTAATATGAGTCCATATGATCTTCCAGTGTTGTTTTTATTGACATATTTTCTTCAGTATATATAAAATGACTAATTTATTGCTTGTTCCACATAAGAGCAATCTGATGCAATGGCCACTGATTTATAATAGATATTCTTATATTTGTGCTTAGTATAGTCTTCGAGACTATTACTGTATTGGAAATGTCACTTTAAATACAAATATAAAAAAAACGCTTGATCAAAATTGTATTGTACATGCCCATCAAATGGTTTTTTCCTTAATAAAAGAAGAAACAAATAAGAGCCATGAGCTCAAACAAAGTTTTAGGACAAACAATGAAACTGGCAAAAAAAGAAAAAAAAAAAAAAAGATTATAAAAACCTACAGCAAACAGGAAATATGTACTTAAGTCTTATTTCTATATTTTCATTTGATATGATATTTGTGTCTTTTTTATAATTCCATCTTTTTTTTTATTAAACTATTAGTAAATCCATAAATTGTAACCCTTTTTTGCTGTTTTGTGGATAAGATTAACAAACCTCTTATTTGTTTTAAAGTATTATCAGATACCGTATTATATGTAAAAAAAAATTTTTTTTTAGTTTATAATTCCAACAGTGATATCACAAAATTAAACTACATATTATTACCATTATAAGTGACAATGTAAAACTAGAACTCAGCACTCTATTTTATTATTTTAATTTGTACCCTCTACACCAACCTCTTTGTGTGTATGATTTGCAGAAATATAGTTTTCTAAGTCCCAGTCAATCCCAGTTAACTGAGCTTTTATAAAATAAGAGAAAATTTATCCCGACTTTTCTTGAAACATAGCATTTTGAATGCTGTTCTTTAATCAAATGATCAGAAAACTTTTTATTATTCTGTATGGTCAGCCCTCCCACACCCTGAATGCAATGTAATTAGGCTCACTCAGAGCTCATCTCTTTTGCAATCTGCAGGATGCATGATTTTGACCATCTCTGAAGGCTTTATCATCATCCAGGCATATTTGCACAGATGCTCCTTGTTGCAGTCCTTTTGCCAATATATGACATTTCGGCGGTTGAGGTTGGCACCAGCACAAGCGTCATACCACCACCCCCCACCTGCAACTCCCTGAAACTCTAGCTTGGCACAGTTCTGGAAATAGTTATCATTGTCACGGTCCTTGGTGGTAAATTTCTGGTTATCGTGGAGGTAGTTCTCTGGGTCCAGAGTGAGAGCGTCCGCAGCAGTGCCATGGTACAAGCCCAGACGCAACCTATACTGTGCATCTTCTCCTTCCACCAGTGCTGGGTCATATTCACCGGTTTTAGTTATAGCATCTTTGTCCACTAGCTTGATGCCCAGCTTGTAGCGGATAGGTCCACTGGTGAGTTGGTGGATATACTCATTGCCCAACCAGTGGTTGCCAGTCAAGGTTCCAAAGCCCAACTTATAATCTTCCCAGGAGCGGTCAAAGTCCACACTGCTATTAACTGTAATGTGCTGGATCACAGTCCAGCCACCTTCCTGCATGGCACAGAAAGCTACGATGGGCAAGTCTCTGGGCTTGATTATGTAGACACCATCCCGTGCCTGACCTCCAGAATTTTCCCACAGTTCATGACAGTCCCTGGGTAACCCTTGTACAGAAAGATACAGATGACTATAAAAGATCTATAAAAATTCCAACACAGAACAATACAGTTTCTAGATTAAAGTAAAGTTAATGTATGGATGTATGGGTCTTTAATTATGATTAGAGTTGTAGATCAGCATTTCAGAACCTGATCATTTTTTGTCACCCTAGACCATTAAAATGTTGAGACTCTTTAAAATGAAGAGTTTATACATGCTATATGGAAATTGCATGTTATCAAAATGAAGCAAAGCAATAAAAGAGAATAAGTAAGCATACAGCCTGGACAGGGCTATAACCCAAAAAAGACAACTGCACTTACACATTGAGCTCCCACTTCAGCCACACCCCTCAGCATTGTGAGATGTTGTAAATATGAGTGTAAGTAATTGTAATTACCTGTTGATATGAGACCCTAGACTGGAGCCTATATCCTATACCAGGGACATTCTATCTTATCTACTGATAAGATAGAATACCGTAGTCTACTGAAAGCCAAGATCAACTGACTCCTGCTTGTTTGGAATAAAAACCTACTCTTTGGAGATAATATAGGACACTCATTGCTTATAAAGTTAAACTGGTCATGAGAATAATACACAGAAGTTGAGATCATAGATGGCATTAGTTCATTCATTTTGTGAGCTGAAAAATCTGTGAAGATCTTTAGGGTTATTATATATATATTTATATATAAAATGTTGTCAACTAAATCAAGTGCTCTTTCTCAAGGAACATGGCTTATAAAAAATAGCAAGACACAGCAGAAAATGTTTTCTTATAGTTTCCTTAAATAGAATTAATATTGTAATAATAAATATATAATCAAACCAACAAGAAAATGGCAATGCCCACAGAACCAGCCTGATCTTTACCTTTATGTCCGGCATTTTGAATGAATTTTTGCTCTTCTGGAGAAAGAAGATGGATGTTTTTAACTTTCTGCTGTACAGCTAGTACTCCAGCTGAAATGGCAATGCTCAACAAAGCTATCATCGTACTCTTGAAAAATATCATCCTTTAGTAGTATGAGAAAAACAGACAGATTATTAACCATAGAATAGCAGTCCATTTAACTACTTTTCATTTTTATAATACACTTTGAGTGAGGATAATTTCAGTAGTAATCTATATCCAAGGTAATATACTGTAGATCTATTATTAACTATATACTGACATTTGTAACTAGTGGGACAGGGATATTTTTAGCAAAACAGATCCACATACTCACCTTCACCATGTATCACGTTTGCTTGAAGAGAAAGAACGTCCCAATCTGAATTTCAGAGTCCACACTGACTGTGTCATAGGCCACACACCCTGAGCCTATCAGCATTGGACTTCAGCCGCTTTCTCATGCAACACTGGTACACACCAGTGATTAAAGACTGTAGGCCTATCTGTGTCATCTGGGACAGGACCAGGCTTTACAGTTTTTAGGAATTACCATGTGTCTTTTAGTCTGATATATTTTCTCCAATACCATAATACCTTAAAAGGCATCATATTCACCCATCCTTTGCCAACATCCATTTATATTCATAATAAAGTATTAGGCAGTTACAATAAGCATATTATGGCTCGGCTTATCTCTGGATTTAGATCACTAACTACAGTGATCTAACAACTATAAATCAGTGATCAGCTGGATATACAGTGATCTGCTTTGTACACCAACATTAAATGGAATAACATGGTTCAAATGTTTCTTTATGTATATGTTCTTTAAAGATATACAGTGGTGTGAAAGTGTTGGCCCCCTTCCTGATTTCTTATTTTTTTGCATGTTTGTCACACTTTAATGTTTCAGATAATCAAACACATTTAAATATTAGTCAAAGATAACACAAGTATTATTATTATTATAATAATCAAAAATAAAAATTATATTATTATTATTATTATTATTATTAAGGGAAAACAAAATCCAAAACTACATGGCCCTGTGTGAAAAAGTATTTGCCCCCTAAGACTAATAACTGGTTGGGCCACCCTTAGCAGCAACAACTGCAATCAAGCATTTTCGATAACTTGCAATGAGTCTGTTACAACGCTGTGGAGGAATTTTGGCCCACTCATCTTTGCAGAATTGTTGTAATTCAGCCACATTGGAGGGTTTTCGAGCATGAACCACCTTTTTAAGGTCATGCCACAGCATCTCAATCAGATTGAGGTCAGGACTTTGACTAGGCCACTCCAAAGTCATTTTGTTTTTCTTCAGCCATTCAGAGGTGGACTTGCTGGTGTGTTTTGGATCATTGTCCTGCTACAGAACCCAAGTTCGCTTCAGCGTGAGGTCACAAACAGATGGCCGGACATTCTCCTTCAGGATTTTTTGGTAGACAGCAGAATTCATGGTTCCATTTATCACAGCAAGTCTTCCAGGTCCTGAAGCAGCAAAACAGCCCCAGACCATCACACTAGCACCACCATATTTTACTGTTGGTATGAGGTTCTTTTTCTGAAATGCGGTGTTACTTTTACGCCAGACGTAATGGGACACAGACCTTCCAAAAAGTTCAATTTGTGTCTCGTCAGTCCACAGAGTATTTTCCCAAAAGTCTTGGGGGATCATCAAGATGTTTTCTGGCAAAACTGAGACGAGCCTTTATGTTCTTTTTGCTCAGCAGCGGTTTTTGTCTTGGAACTCTGCCATGCTAACCATTTTTGCCCAGTCTCTTTCTTATGGTGGAGTCATGAACACTCACCTTAACTGAGGCAAAGTGAGGCCTGCAGTTCTTTGGATGTTGTTGTGGGGTCTTTTGTGGCCTCCTGGATGAGTTGTCGCTGCACTCTTGGGGTAATTTTGGTCGGCCGGCCACTCCTGGGAAGGTTCTCCACTGTTCAATGTTTTCGCCATTTGTAGATAATGGCTCTCACTGTGGTTCGCGGCAGTCCCAAAGTTTTAGAAATGGCTTTATAACCTTTTCCAGACTGATAGATCGGTAGGTTTGTGACCTCAAGCTGAAGCGAACTTGGGTTCTGCAGCAGGACAATGATCCAAAACACACCAACAAGTCCACCTCTGAATGGCTGAAGAAAAACAAAATGAAGACTTTGAAGTGGCCTAGTCAAAGTCCTGACCTCAATCTGATTGAGATGCTGTGGCATGACCTTAAAAAGGTGGTTCATGCTCGAAAACCCTCCAATGTGGCTGAATTACAACAATTCTGCAAAGATGAGTGGGCCAAAATTCCTCCACAGCGCTGTAACAAGTTATCGAAAACGCTTGATTGCAGTTGTTGCTGCTAAGGGTGACCCAACCAGTTATTAGGCTTAGGGGGCAAATACTTTTTCACACAGGGCCATGTAGTTTTGGATTTTTTCCCTTAATAATAAAAACCTTCATTTAAAAACTGCATGATGTGTTTACTTGTGTTATCTTTGACTAATATTTAAATGTGTTTGATTATCTGAAACATTAAAGTGTGACAAACATGCAAAAATATAAGAAATCAGGAAGGGGGCCAACACTTTTTCACACCACTGTATTAGTATGTATTATGTATTAGTAGTAAGTATTAGTATGAGTAGTATGAAGTATGTGGGGCATTACGTGCATGCAGTTATAACAGCCACAAAATGTTTCACAATCAATGAGATAGATGTCACAACAGATTGATCTTTGTTTTATTATCAACACAATACTGTTTACACTGTAACTAGTGGTTACAAACACTCAAATGTCCTCTTCTACAAAAAAAACAAAGATATTCATTTATTACACTCATCTTATCTGCTCATATAAGTAAGTTCCTCACAGATGGTAGATAACCAATATCAGTCTTGCTTCTTTGACAGCTTGTCCCTTACAGCCCCTCTTACTCTCACTAGTGATATAGTTAGCCTTCACCTATTCAACTTCCTTAGTGGTCGGCCAAGGCTGTTGCTTTTTAGAGAGCCACATATCTAATCGAGAGTTCTAAAGTAATTTAAAAGCATGCAGACAAAATAAATAAATAAATTAAAGCTATAAATGCTAAAATAAAAAGCTATAAATTAATTAAAATACTAAATTAACAAAATTAACTAAATTAAATAAGTTAGTAGTTGAACACGTTGCACTAATAAAATAGTATCATTATTTCAAATATATAACATTAATATATATTTGTCTTTAATCTATATTTACCTTGTTTTCTCCAAATCAATAAATAAAAACACTCAATAAATACTGACACAGTAAGTACAGAAATGTAACAAGAGAAGATATTCAAAAGCCTGATTAATGAAAGCATACAGACCTAAAACACTGTCAGTTGTAATAGTATAATAATTTGGCAAAGGACTGAAATAGGAAAATCAGAATGAAACAAATGCATGAGTAACATGTCTCCTTGCTCACATACGTGTTATCTCCTGCGTGGACCACTTCCTCTGTGTCCCCTGTGAGTTCCTGATTTACCTTGGCTTTTAGGTGGGGCAAAAAACTTGGTCATGAGCTCAGATACATCTGGAATCTCCGGGCTGGGATTGAGCATATTCATTGACTGTTCCATTTCCTAATAAATAAACAAATACAAAATACAACAGAGATCACTACTAGAAAATATTTAAACATAATACTAAATTTGCCCATGTTTCTGAATCAACTGAGTGAATGGAAAGTCTTCACTATTATCTAATGAAACAGGAAGATGTTTTTCTGGATAGAATCCATGGTAGCTGAATAATGGCATGAGGATATTTTGCCTTCCTGTGTAACACAGAAGTTTGGTAAGGATTTAACACAACAGTCCAGGTTTCAACCAGAGCTTTTATAGCGAGAAAACTAGATTAAACTCACCCTTCTCATCCCTGGGTCATTCATGTTGATAAGCTTTGGGAGAAGAAGGATGATCAAAAGAGGAAGAACCATCATGAGAACCTGAGGTATGTGGAGAAAACAGGTAAGCCAACCATATCTGTTGTCAGTTAATTACTGTTACAGTATTTAAACAGACCCTTTACAAAGTAAGGGGAAACGTCTTTACCCCTGCTACTACTAACCTAAAAGATAACTAAGGCAATTCTGGCCTAAAGATGAAACTATTCAGAGATAGAGCTGGTTTCTATCATAAAATAGTAGTAGATAGTGTGAATCCAGGCCTACAAATATAAGGCTGGTGATTTCATGCAATATGTAATAATTTAAACTAAGTGGAATATGTAAGCTGTCCCGGGGTCTCTTTTTATATGTGAATTAGCATCTTTTCCTCTTATCACCTAATGCAACATCCTAATAGGTTATGTTACGTAGTAAGTTACGTAGTAACATCAAGCTTACCATAGGATTCATGAAGAAATCAGACCAACCCCATGTGTCTCGTTTTGTAAAGTATGAATGCTGTCCTGTACATCTCATCTGAACAGGGTAAGGCAATTGCACTACCTCAGAGGTCTTGATATAATTGACTCTTCTGGCACTAAAGATAAGCAAAAGCGGAGAAGAACTATTGCATAGTATGCTGTAATGTATGTACTGTATTATGCTATAAGCAGGCATACTTCCACATTCAAAAGAATTAGGCATCGTTGCTCAACACTGAAAACAACTGGAACATCTCTATTAGCTTTCTTTACTGTAGGCTAACAGTATACAGAATAATAGTGTACTATTTATTGACAGTGTAGAAGCACAAGTAAGAAACAGTGAGAAAATGACTCTCAAAGTACTTTGAAAGACATTATTAAAAGTGGTGGACATTTTTTCCACTCCAGCCTTGGCAAACCATGTCTTTATTTGATAACGCTTTGTGCATAGGGGCACTGTAGTGCTGAAACAGCCTTGGGTTTCATAGTTCCAATGAAGGGAAAATGCTACAGCATACAGACAACCTATACAGCTTTGCTTGGGGAAGGCCTACGTATGGTGATGGTCAGTTGTCCGTAAACGTTTGACCACAAAGTGAACGCATGTGGTTAGTTTGTGGTTCTAAAATATTCTGATAAAGCCATTCTATTTCATCCTATTCCAAGTGCCAGTCTAACTTTTGACACGTTTCGATAATCTGGATAATGCAAATAATATGCAAATTAGTCTCTGACCCCATCTGGTGACTTCCAGCTACTATTTGGGCATGCAATATACTTTCCACTGAAAACATCTGCCAACACTACTTCTGTTTTGTTAGAGCACTGTACACAATCACTATACTGTGACCAATCCAGCTACTATTATTTGCCTTGCACTGAAAATAAATTCTAAAAATAAAGAAAACAGAGTGAGGAGGTATCCACTTAGTCTATAGTATTATTTATCTCCAGAGAAGCATACCGCGTTTTGCCTGTTGCAGTAATGTCAACTCTGACAGGCTCGAATCTGTAGACCGGGGACACAATGTGGACCACATAAGATCCGGACGGCACATCATTTACTGTGAAACTTCCATCAAGTCTAGTGGGACAAAGTAATGATTAAAATCTATGGCGTGGCAGCTGGTGCATGTGATTACAGCGTGTTTTTTTGTTTGTTTGTTTGTTTTGGCAAATAAGTTATAAAACCTGACGAAGCCGACATGCTCCTCTCCATCTAGCAGTACGTGAGCGAGCGGAGTCCACTCCTCTGTTCTCACGCCGTACACGAGTGCGCGGCCCTCAACGCGGAACTTCTCTTCACCTTCCGCTACTGCGTTATAGTGTGTGCATAACCCAAACAAAACCGTCAGAATGAAACCGTGCTGATATTTAAAAAGCATCTTGACCAAAAAATATCCCAGTAAACGTTCATAAAGATGGCATTATTGACTTGGTCAATATCGCGCTTTCAAGTTTTTGCTGACCACGTAAATCTAAATTAAAGTTTTGACGCATACGTGATGACGTAAAAGCACGCCCCGCCCCCAGAGTTTAAAGTCCCAAACAAAACAGTAGTGATACTGCCTGACAAGCTCTGTGTTAATAAGGAAATTAAGGAAGTTTCTTACAAAATACTTCATAGCATTTCTCCTGCTAAACATGTTTTGGAAAGATTTAAGAATTTTATACTAATAGAAAACTGGAGTGTGTGATAGAAATGTGTATATTTGCTGTGCTTTTAAAAGGTAATGAACAACATATTGTACCTTTGTTTGTTTTATTGTTTTATTAAAATACCATATACATAAGAAAAAGTGGACTCAATGTAAACCAAATTTTTTTTCACATTTTATAAATGACTTTTAATTATATGTTAATCTCTTGGAACAAACCAAAAACAAAAAAAGCTCTGAAAACATGTAATACTCTGAAAGCACTGAAATTGATTACATTTTATTTATTTATTTTTCCATTTCTTATCTGGCAGCTAATGTTATTGTAATATATGCGAATATAATACTTCTTGTTCTTGTGGCATTGAATAAAACATAATTAAAAAAAATGTATATATTAATAATTTGTGTGTTATGGACGTCCAATTTTATGAAACTCGTTTAAGTTAAAATATATTTCAAGAATCCACTCAAAATGAATTTATAAACATAATCCGTATAATTCAATATTACGCAAATTATTCAAATGTGTACAGCAATATTGTGGCAATTTATTGAATCCCTATATTTTTTTAATTCCAACAAATAAGACTCAGGTCGACATTAATTTTTAGGGGTACTAGTTTTTGGATTATTAATCCTTGGATTAATGATGTTCAAGTGAACAGTCAGATCAGTAAGCGCTCGATAAAAAATATAATAATAACAGCTTGTTAAGTATTAAAAAAAAGTTTGATTTTGTTAGTTTTTTCACGAGTTATCTCTTCCATATATTTATGATGCATATATACATAGGATTTACTACTGTAACAAAAGTATAAAGGTAGTTAAAATCATTCACAGATGTTCATACTTTAATCATTTTCAAAAGCATTGTGCAGCTAAATTGAGACAATCTTAAAATTCAATAAGCAAAGAGAGCAAAATTGAAGGGAATGTAAGGGATAAATGACATAACTACAGTTAAATTATGCATTGATGGATTTTATGTGCGTTAAATAGTGTTTTTATGAAGAACCTTAGCTTTTCCTTTCGGTGTACTGTGTTCATATAATGTGTTCAGAGGTCTGTTACATTGCTACTGCAAGAATTTAATTATAAAATGTTACTTATATTTTACTGTGATTATTACTTCACAGTGAAATTTAGAATACCTTTGTTATTTGGAAAATACTGACGATTTTCTAAACCATGGACCGGGAGAGGAAACCCCCGAGGCACGGGGAGAACATGCAAACTCCACACACACATGGTGTGAGGCAAACATGCTAACCACCAAGCCACCGTGCCCCCCCATGTCATAATATGTTGATGATAAATTTGAAGATTTAAAAAAAGAAAATCCTTTCACTGATGTCAATAATATCCATGCTACAAATAAATAACATTTTAAATGTGTCATATTGGATTAAATCAATATAACCAATATTTTGTGTTTAATGTTTCAAATGTTTTAGTCTGTCTTGACAAAGGGAAGACCATGCTTCTGTAGAATATGACATAATTTAATATATACATTTAATATAATGACCCCAATCTAGCCATGGGGGTAACAGTCCAGTGACTTCTGTGCCGGTCCCAAGCCCGGATAAATAGAGAGGGTTGCGTCAGGAAGGGCATCCGGCATAAAACATTGCCAAATTTAACCATGTGAATCGTCAGTAAGAATTTCATACCGGATCGGTCGAGGCCCGGGTTAACAACGACCGCCATCGGCGCCGTTGACCTACAGGGCGCCGGTGGAAATTGGGCTACTGTTGGTCGAAGAAGTAGAGGAGGGAGGAGAGTGCACAGACAGAGAGATGTAAATGTAAATGATTACATTTTATTTATTTATTTTTCCATTTCTTATCTGGCAGCTAAGAAGAAGTTGCTTTCGGCTGCTCCCTGTTCGGGGTCGCCACAGCGAACCGATTGGTCCGCACAACAACTTGGCACAGGTTTTACGCCGGATGCCCTTCCTGCCGCAACCCTCCCATTTTTTCCGGGCTTGGGACCGGCACTGCATCCAGTGGCTGGGGTTGAGGCATTGGCTGGAATCGAACCCGGGCCTTCCGCATGATAGGCCAGAAACCTACCACTGAGCCACCAATGCCAATGTGAATATAATACTTCTTGTTCTTGTGGCATTGAATAAAACATAATTAAAAAAAAAAAAAAATATAGATATTAATAATTTGTGTGTTATGGACGTCCAATTTTATGAAACTTGTTTAAGTTAAAATATATTTCAAGAATCCACTCAGGTGGATGAGACCGGCCATGCTGTATGGTTTAGAGACAGTGTCACTGAGGAAGAGACAGGAGTCAGAGCTAGAGGTAGCAGAGCTGAAGATGTTGAGATTCTCTTTGGGAGTGACAAGATTGGACAGGATTAGGAACGAGTACATCAGAGGGACAGCTCATGTTGGATGTTTGGGGGACAAAGTTAGGGAGGCCAGATTAAGATGGTTTGGACATGTTCAGAGGAGGGAGAGTGAGTATATTGGTAGGAGAATGTTGGACATGAGGCTGCCAGGCAGGAGGCAAAGAGGAAGGCCAAAGAGGAGGTATATGGATGGAATTAATGAGGATATGAAGCTAGTGGGTGCAAGTGTTGAGGATGCAAAAGATAGGGATAGGTGGAGAGAGATGATTCGCTGTGGCAACCCCTGAAGGGAAAAGCCGAAAGAAGAAGAAGAAGAAATGTTTATATAGTTTACTTAAATAAATGTTTTCATTTCCTCAAATTACAGTCTAATTCTGATTATTTTATTTTATTATATTTTATCAGTATATCTAAATCATTTTTCTTTAAAAAGCAGCACAACACAAAATTATTATTTTTAAAGAAGTTCAGAAACTTTGAATGCTTTACTAAAATGTGAAAAATGACAAATAAAATTCATTAATAAAATAATAAAATAAATTAAGCATCCATAGCACCGTTGTATATAAAAAGTCTGAAATCTTTATATGATTGTCTGAAAGTCTAATATTAGAAGACCGAAAATGTGGAAGGTTACAAAATTTACAGCAAATTACACCACTGTAGCACATCATTTACTATGCCGTTACTCTACAATCTCAAAGTTTCTTTTTAAGAACAATTTTTTCATAATATCAGTATTCATTAAGGTGTTTTCCAAAATAAAAATCCTGATTACAAATATGCACATTGGTCATTTAATTTGACCGTTGTAGAACTAAAAAAAAAGAAATGAATTGAAAATCCTTATCCCTATATCTTCTTCCAAGTGGATTTAGCATACATGTAACATGTGTATGGTTCATGTAGAGCAGTTCATCTCACAGATCCAAGGTCCCTGATTCCATCCTGAGCTCAGAATACTGTTTATGTTGAACTGCATTTACTCTCTGTAACTCTGCAGGATTCCTCAGGTTTTCTGGTTTTCTTCCCACCACCCACAGACCTATTGGTTGTTGGATTGGTTATGACATTTCTCTAAACAACAACAGACAGATGGCTTTCTAAATAAAACTCTTTGTTTCTGGTTGTTTTGAGACTAATTAAAGCCACAACTGCTGATGCTACAGGTTCACAGGTAGTCCAAAGAAGGTCAGTTGTATTGCTTCCTAATACAGCACAATGATTTTAAGTTCTGATAACATAATTGCTCAAGTTTTTTTTTAATAATGAATAAACGTGATAACGTTTACGTGATAACTTTAGCTGACTCAATGTAGTATTGGAGCACAGGAGCTGCTGGTTGCTGAAAATGGGCCTTTGCATGCCTATGTAGATATTGTATTAGAAATTCAACAATAATAGTCATTTACAGCATTAACATGTGGTCTATTCTGTGTTTCTGATCAGTCTAATGTAATTAATTTAATTTTTTTTTTCAAAAGCAAAGCTTATTTATTCAATTACTGAGTGATGCCAAACATTTGGACATTATTTTATTTCTAGTGCATATACTGTATGTATTAGTTTGGTTGTGAAATTATCAAAAGGGCTGGTCATTCTACTTAGCATGGCTCAGGTTAATTGTCAGTCTTAAAATACAATAATTGGCAAGAGGAATAAGTGAAAGAATATAATGGCTGCATGATAGATGCTCTGGAGGTGAAGAGAGTGTCAGACAGGGTGATGGGTCTGAAGTTAGAGATTGAAGGGGTGATGTTGAATGTTGTTAGTGGTTATGCCCCACAGGTAGGTTGTGAGTTAGAGGAGAAAGAGAGATTCTGGAGTGAATTAGATGAGGTGATGGAGAGTATTCCCACAGGTGAGAGAGTGGTGATAGGAGCGGATTTTAATGGACATGTTGGTGAGGGGAACACAGGTGATGAGTTAAGGAAAGGAACCTTGAAGGACAGATGGTAGTGGACTTTTCTAAGAGGATGGACATGGCTGTGGTTAACACTTATTTTCAGAAGAGGGAGGAGCATAGAGTGACTTACAAGAGTGGAGGTAGGAGAACACAGGTAGACTACATCCTATGTAAGTGAGGCAATCTGAAAGAGATTAGTGACTGTAAAGTGGTAGTGGGAGAGAGTGTAGCCAGACAGCATAGGATGGTGTTGTGTAGGATGACTTTGATGGTCTGTAAGAAGAAGAGGTCAAAGATAGAGATAGAGGAGAACCAGTACTTGAGCAATCTTACGAAACTAAGATGTGAAGTAACAGCTGATCTTCTATTTGGTAAAATCTAAATTTCATCGATGACAGCTGTATGATTATTGGTTTTGAACATGAGATTGAATATAACTGGTTCATTTTGAACACAGACACATCCGCCATTTTAAAAGTGCACACAAATATTCAACCAGGTTATTGTAATTTTCTTCTCCAGATTGATTTTCATGTCTTTTTATGTGGTGTAATTTTACAGTGAAGGTGGAATCATTTCTACAAAAATTTACAAAAAAAAAAATAAAAATACAGATAATGCCTATCGTGTCTAAATAAAAATCGACTTTTGTCACTACACCAAAAAAAGCACAGAAGGTATAATTTGAGCATGAATTAGATCGTTTCTCAATATAGCGCTAACAAAGGCTACAACTAATGCAATCATGTCTAAATAAAAGGCTGACTACACCACACTAGTACTACGTATAGCAGTGTGGAGTGCTGTGATTGTATAGTGGTTAGTACTCTGCGTTGTGATCGCAGCAACCCCGGTTTGAATCCGGCTCACGACATTGGCTTTTCCACATCACCGTTGAACGCTAGGCATGGCTGTTGACCTCTGGCCTTTTGTCAGTCGAAAAGCATAAACAGGTAGGACTTCGCTTCCCTTTGGCTCCTCTGGGCCAGTGGTGCAATGGATAATATGTCTGACTATGGCTCAGAATATTCTAATTTCATCTCCTGGCCGGCTTGGCTGCCTTTTAGCCCAGTCCAAAGGTTCGAACCCCGGTTCGAATCTTCCTCATGGCATTGTCATCTAACATTTTATCAGATAATCCATCTCTCAGGCTGTTGTTCAGTCACAACTCCAGCACACTGATCCATATGCCATGTTTAGAAATAGTGATTTAAACACTACTACACTACATTAAGTGCCCAAATATAAACATGTTTTAGTGCCATTACCTGCACAAGAACCAAAATGAGTTTTGACAGTAATGGAGAAACAATCAACAATATCTCCTATAGCCACTGCTACAAACAGCTATGTAGGCCTATGAAAAGCTAATGGTTGACATAATGGTGACATTACAGTGACATTTATGTGGCCCAGAGGATGACGTTCTTGCATTTTAAAAAGTCCTTGAACTTTCCTTTAGAACCACACTTGTGCCAAAATGCTAACTGTGCACACATGACTGTGACATTTTACCCTTTATTGTGTTACAGTGTTACACAACCTGTTAGTTTAAAGTTATGCCTCTGTCCACAGCAGCACTAATTTGCCAACATTGCCATAATTCCATACAAGTTACATCTGTCTTCAGACATGCATTTAACTGCATGGATTGAACCAGTTGGCAAAGCCATTGCTTGTCTAAATTGTTCTGTATAGATCAGCCAGGTCCAGGGTTTTGACGGCAATGGTTCGGCCATTTGCCATCCCTGATATGGGACAATGTAGACTGAAAATGTTAAACTTCTTACTGTACACAGTAATAGTCTAATGTATTTTATTTATTGATGTAAGCAGAGGTAATATTTGTATAGACTGCACCTAAGCCAAAGCTGTGTTCCATTATGATCTTTAGTTGGCCTAATGACTGTCTGTTGCTGTTTGACCTGCAAGGTCATTTTAACAGCCATTGTGCGGTACGTATGCATTATTGTGTAGTATATATGCATTTCAACACTTTAGTAATGTGCTACTTAAATGGAACTTGAATCAGTGCTTGCAGTGGCATAATGGCTCAGTGGTTATAACTGTCACCTCACAGCAAGAGGTACATGGATTCAGCTTAAGCCATGTCTTTTCTGTGTGATGCTTGCATGATCTTCTTGTGGGACTCTGATTTTCAAGATATGCATATGTTATGAATATATTGCATTTGAAATAAAAAACAAGAAGTGGAGACAAAGACACTGTCATACTGATCCACATTTATTACAACATAACATGTATATACAGTAAAAGAGACAGTACAAATGGAAGTGCTGATTTAGAAGCACTTCCTGTGGACAATGGATGGGCCGGCCTCATCGTACTCCTGCTTGGTGATCCACATCTGCTGGAAGGTGGACAGGGAAGCCAGGATGGAGCCACCGATCCAGACGGAGTACTTACGCTCAGGGGGAGCAATGATCTAGAGGAAAAGGAAAATTTGTTGTTTACCCTGATGTTCAAGTACATTTGATCATTAAACTCCCCTGACAGTAAAGTACACACTATGCAGTAGTGAGGAGCAGGTATCACTGTTCATAAAGCTGCCTGGTCACTAATCCCATTCATGCTAATAATTGCTAGAAACAACATTTTTGGCTTAAGAATTTCTATCTTAGATAAAATAATTTCTTCTTACCTTAATCTTCATGGTGCTGGGGGCCAGAGCAGTGATCTCCTTCTGCATACGGTCAGCAATACCAGGGTACATGGTGGTACCACCAGACAGGACATTGTTGGCATACAGGTCCTTGCGGATGTCAATATCGCACTTCATGATGCTGTTGTAAGCGGTCTCATGGATACCAGCAGACTCCATACCTGAAGTTTAATAAGATTTTGGTTGGTAAAAAAAGCAAAAGGACTGAGAATGTGAGTAGAATTGATGGATAAAATTGTAACCGGCCATTTATTTTACCTTTTATTAACTCTAAACTGGAAAAAATTATCACCATGTTAATATCTAGAAGCATAGCTCACCAATGAAAGAAGGCTGGAAGAGGGTCTCGGGGCAACGGAAACGCTCGTTACCAATGGTGATGACCTGACCATCGGGAAGCTCATAGCTCTTCTCCAGGGAGGAGGAGGAAGCAGCAGTAGCCATCTCGTTCTCGAAGTCCAGAGCCACATAGCACAGCTTCTCCTTGATGTCACGCACGATCTCACGCTCAGCTAAGAGGGACAAGTTTCAGAAAAGTGAACCAAATGCACAACTCAAACAAAAATTACTACGTTAAACTTGAGCAATATAATCAGTAAATTCTTAAAAATGTTTCTGTGGATAGTTAGGTTAGGTTCCATTAATGGTTCCCTAATGGGGACTACCAAGGAATTACCATATGACAAAATATACAACTGTTACAAAAATCCTACGGCAATTTAACGAGTAAATCCTTTGAAACAAATGGTTCCTCAAGGGTTAAGAGTCCTTTAGGGCTCTTAGCTTCCAAAAGTTTTTAATTAATTAATTTATTTATTTTTACATTTTTAGTGACTCTCTAAAAAGTGTGATAAATAAAAAACAAATTTGATTTGACATCAAAACCTACCAGTTGTGACGAAAGAGTAGCCTCTCTCAGTCAGGATCTTCATCAGGTAGTCAGTCAAGTCACGACCGGCCAGATCCAGACGCATGATGGCATGGGGGAGAGCATAACCCTCATAGATGGGCACGTTGTGGGTAACACCATCACCGGAGTCCAGCACAATACCTGCAGGGGGCAGATTTCAGTCACACATGCCTTCTGTCACGCCAAAGTCCCTCGGAGAATGTGGCACATCTTAAATGATACATGCTGCTGACATCAGTGAGCACAGGTGAAGCTTTCACTCCAGGACATTAGGGATTATTGCTAATCCTATACAATGTACTGCTCAATTGTCTTGCTATCTGCTAAATAAATTGTAGTGCATGTTTAATTGTTGTAAGTAACGAATAAAATGTTCTCAATGGCAATAGTACAATGAGAACTTTTTTTCTTACTAATCTCTGAATATCTCAGTTTGTCTCTATAGAGCCATAAGAATATGGTCTATGTTTACATAATGAATAATTTTGAAGACTAAATTCTGTTATCAAGGATCAGTTAAGTATATGCCTGGAACTGACTAGATAGCATTTTGTTTGACTTCAGCATATTTTTTAGTAACTTTCATTTATAGAGAACTGTAGAGTGAAACTGCATTACTGCTTATACTGACCAGTGGTACGACCGGAGGCGTACAGGGACAGGACAGCCTGGATGGCCACATACATGGCTGGGACGTTGAAGGTCTCAAACATGATCTAGAAATGCAGATTTAAAAAAGTGTTAATGTCAGATTTTTAAAAAAGTGCTCATGTAAGCACCACAATGCTTAAGAGTTGATAAGTGGCCATGGAGGTGTAAGTACCTGGGTCATCTTCTCCCTGTTGGCCTTGGGGTTGAGGGGGGCTTCAGTGAGCAGGGTGGGGTGCTCCTCAGGAGCCACACGGAGCTCATTGTAGAAGGTGTGGTGCCAGATCTGAGGAGAATTAACAAACAGGGTTCCACTGATGCAATCTGACATGTGATATTGCTAAAGTCTAAAGATAAAGTGGTATCTATTAGGGAAAAGTAAAGGTCAGGATCTGGTCACCCACCTTCTCCATATCGTCCCAGTTGGTAATGATGCCATGCTCAATGGGGTACTTGAGGGTCAGGATACCTCTCTTGCTCTGGGCCTCATCACCAACGTAGCTGTCCTTCTGACCCATACCAACCATCACACCCTGTGGGAGAAAGAGGGCTCAATTTAAAGGTAACCAAAAAACCAAGTGCATGTATGTATTGAACTATCCAGCTGAAGATTTGTGGAAGATTTTCGATGAGTGAAGGTGGTGTACCTGGTGGCGGGGCCTTCCAACAATGGAAGGAAAGACAGCACGGGGAGCGTCATCACCGGCAAATCCAGCCTTGACCAAGCCAGAGCCGTTGTCGCACACGAGGGCGGTAGTCTCTTCGTCGTCACACATGGTTGGTTTTTGAGATGGTCTGTGGAAGAAAGAGATGACATATTTATGACCGGGACAAATGCTTTCGGAGTAAAAGTAATCACTCTGCTAGGGGGTCAAGAGTGCAGCATAGAGCTCGCTGAAGCACAAATACATAAAGCAAAAACATGGTTCTGTCTCGATGAGATGAAGCAAGTAGATCTGTACTTGTGCTAGTGGAAATGTTTCTGTGTTACCTACTTAATTCTTAAAGCAGAATATAACAGTAGATGAGTTATGGACTCTTCTGAGTTTTGGATTTGAGTTGGTTTTACATCAAACTATGGATACTCAAAATAATAGTATAATAGTATCTGAAATGATCATCTCATCAAACTATTGCAGTGACAAAAATCTTAAGAACAAATCAAACTAATGAACTTGTTGACCCTTGTTTTCTCCCTCGCCTACTGGTTCTTCACCCCTCACCCCTCCACCCCCACACCTTCCTGAAAGACTAATGAAACTGTATATCCATACCCAAGCGCTTCAAGATATTTAGTCTCTCAATGTAAAGCCAAAAAAGGGGCCACGCTAAAGCCTCAAAGTCTATTTTAAGGTCTGTCCCCCTTGTGAGTTGGGCCTATAGTGTTTCTTCTGCCATGCTGCTTCTTATCTGAGCTTGGTGCCAGTTCAACAGCTGTCATCACATTTTAACACTCTGCTTGATGTCATGGCCTCTGTCCCCTCAATTCCGAATAGCTTCATTCATGACATGCTGTACTGTACTATCTAAATGTATCATGACAGCACAATTTATGCACACCCTGTTTTTGTCAAGTAACTCAATATGCATAAACTCTTAACAAATTACTGACTAAGCTGTTGGTTTTGAGCTCGAACTTTGATTTACACAATCTATGCAATGTATGTCTCAGTCCTAATTAAATAACGCTTTAGTAATTCCTGACTATTAGTTCCTACACCATTGCACCTTTGCACCATCTAGAAGTTAATTTAATTAGAAAACACTCCCCTTCCCACCAATTAGTTAAAATTATTCACTAGATTTTGACTATATTACTGCAACCCTTACT
>JAUCMX010000008.1:7598831-7621331 GCA_033459395.1 Hemibagrus guttatus | reverse complement strand
TTTTAAAATGTGCACTATATTCACCTTCCTAGCTGAAAGATATCACTCTAGCAACATAGAGCAGTACAGTTTAGTACCTTTCATGAGAAACCTATGGTGTCTTTGGTGTATGAAGTATCCTGTGGTGAACTACATATTTTTGACACAATTTTTGTTCCCAAATTCAGATCAAGCGGTCTCCAGAAGTGTTCCTGTTCCTGCGTCCCAAAGGTCTGAGCCATGGCCAGGAGTGTTATGTGACTGTAGACTTGCAGGTCAGATGTCCACCGACGTATCCTGATGTGTAAGTTTGCATGCACCCAGCTCTGCCGTTGTCTTCACTGTTGAAAGTTGTCTTTACGCATGTTGATCACACTGTAAAACAATTTGAGATTATTTTAGAAAGCATTATAACATTGCGAGAGAACACAGCCGACAACGAAGTTCAGAAATGTTTATATGTCCACAGCTCATATCAGATGCTTGTCTAAAAGCCATTGATAGCAGGACGGTAGAAGATAATGCGAAACTTTGCCACCCTACACACCGGGTCTCTCATAATAATACTACAAAAGCTACCACACATACTAATAAACAGAAAACCTATTCTTACTTCCAGCTCACATTAACCCACCTTTTCCCTTAAATATCCCAAACACAGACACCAATTAATAACATTAACATTAATAACATAACATTGATAACATATTATAAAACACCAGTTTTATAATATTCTATGTAAAAGGTTGAAAATAAAGGAAAGCTTTAGAGTTTGTATATTTGATGATAAATGACCTTTCACACCTATTTTTCAAACTCTCATCCTGATGATTTTCACAATCTTGGCTGATATCCATTTTCATTTTATCGAATTTTAATGCTGCTTGTAGGCACTAATGCTCCACTAAAAGGATAATTGACAGTAACCGGATTGTTTTGTATAGTATATAGCTTTTAAAAAATGAGCTACTTTACTGCTAAATGTTCTACTGCTATTGCATGTTGTTGCCCCAAAGCAACTCGGATGTACCTCTTCGGCCCAGAAAAGAAGTGTTTAATATTTTATTGTGCACCGAGTAAAAAAAAAGTGTGAGCAAATATTTTTTAAAATCCATTATTTCATAAGGCATGCAGTAGAGGGTTAAAGAATGGACGTGTTGTCCTTTTTTATCCAGTCCTGAAATTGCTTTCATCATTTAAAATAAATGATATTCTTTCTAGGTGTAACATTGCTCCTATTATACCCAGGTTTGTTTCAGTTTATTTTCTGCACGAGCTTGAATCACACTTCTTGTCTAAACTTCATGATGTTTAACTCAAACTGAAACATGTGTTTAGTGAATCTGGTGCTGATTTGTTACTTGTTTCTGTATTTTTTCTGCTTTCAACACATCGACTTTGAGACCTGACTGTTCACTTGCTGCCTAATATATCCCAGCCCTTGACAGGTGCTGCTGTAATGATATAATGAATATTATTCCTGTCATCTGTAAGTGGTATTAATGTTATGGCTGATTGGTGTATATTATATATATATATACTTTTCTGATCGAACACAGACATGTCCAATGTAAATTTTATGGAAGAGCAACTTTGCCTGGCACACAACATCATCTGCACATCTGTATTCCTCATGTTCTGGAAGTTTCCGGCTCATTATAACCCTAGCAGTCACACAGAGTTTTGTGGTGTTGTAGAAAAACTGTTTGAATCCTCTACACACCAGCCTCTTTGAGTTATTTTATTTTTTCTAGTTTAACAATCTCTTTCTCTTGTGCTTCAGGCCTCCAGAACTTAAATTGGAGAATGCAAAAGGTCTCTCAAATGACAAGCTTCAAAAGCTGCAAAGTGAACTGGCCAAACTGGCCTTGCAGCGATGCGGAGAGGTGAGTCTGCTGAAAGCGTGACAGAAAAACTGTGAGGAAATGAGCGGAAGAGTTTGTGAGAGAACCAGGAATTGTTACCAAGAAACACAACATCTTGATTGGCCTTTGTTATAAACATTAGTGAGTAGTGTACTTGCCCTATGCATGGAAACAACTGACTAGACTAAAAAGTGATGGCTAAAGAAGAGTAGTAACATATTAATGTATGTTGAGCTAGTGAAGTGCTTTAATATAGGCTAATGATATTACTGGATTTTACTGAAATTTTTACCACTGTTTTTTTCGTGTTTTTTTTAATATATGTGTTCACAATAAATTAATGAATTAATTAATCGTTCACCTGAGCACACCAGCAGATTGTTGGTATGCCTTGAACTGTTGTGTTAAAAACTTCAAGAATAACTTCAGCACATGTTGAGGGGTAAAGATGAGGGCACAGTGCCAAAAAGAACTCTACCAGGCTGAAAGGTTTCAAACATTAATGTTGATTTATGGATTTATGTGCTTTCTGAAGCCAGTGTTTACCACATCCAAAAACAGAAACACACTTTGGAAAGCCTTGTTTTGCCGTGACCTGGTCCTGAGGGAAATCATCGAGTCTGTAAATTCTCAGGAGGGGATGACTGTGACGACAGTAGTGCTTCTGCGTTAATGATTTCAGCGAAATTTGGCTTACAAGATATGCTGTTTTCTTTTCATATGTCTTAATATATAACAATATTATTCAAGGCCGGCTAGTCTGTTTGTTTTGCCCTGCAATAATTAATTAGAAGGTTATATGACCGTGTTGTGCAGTTCTTGATTTTGCTTGGGGTGTGCCACTCCTCATGAAATTTTTTTTAATAAGCTGTGTTCACACCTACAGTGATTTTATCACTGCAAGTCATCAGTCACTGCACTATGAAGCCATCGGTATTACTGGTTGCCATAGTAATAACAGTTATCAGTGGGTGGAGCAACTAGTGTTCAAAGTTAATAATTTTCTTGCCACTTCTAGCCATTTTGGAGGGAGGTTTGGCATTTGTTTGTAAAATTCAGCAGTGCATATCTGCATCAGATCATACGAAGATGAAGGAGAAGCAGTGTGTGCTGTTTGCCACGGATCAAATGCACTTACTGTCTTCACTCACATTGGTAGTCGCTGTACCAGTTAACTCCATATTTACACAGAGTTCAATTTTCCTCAATTTTGTCACGTCACTGGATACATCCACATCGAGTCAGCAATGGTTGCTGACGCTCATGTAGCTGGAGACTGCAAGCTCTGTTTTAAAAAAAAAAAAAAGAATGATCACTAGTTGCTTTGTATGTGTGAGCAAAGCATTACACACAGACATGCACATCCTTGGAAGGTGGTGGTCATGGAAAACCTGTCAGATGTTAGTGTTGCTGAATTCTAGTAAACAGCAAAAAAAGACCAAAATACCAGATTTTCTTCCTACCGCATAATATAGTTGACTAAAACAGTATGTACTTTCATTACACAGAGAAGGTCAACATTTGGTTCAGTTGTTGGCTAGATACCTTCCGGACATAAGCCCATTCTGTCTTCCTCTGCCTCTCTGCACCTCCCTGCTGTAGGTGATGATCTATGAGCTAGCAGACTTTGTGCAGGGTTTCCTCACAGAACACAACGTTCCACCTTCTCGCTCCTTCCATGAGGAGATGCTGAAGAATCACAGGCAGCAGCAGGAGCGCTTGGCCCTCGAGGAACAGCAGAGGATCGATCAGCGCCGCAGGCAGGAAGAGCAAATGGTACATGATTTATACAGTGTTATTCCTGCTTAATAAACCGTAACGCTGCCTTACTGTATGTACCATGTTTTTCTTTCAGGACATTGCACTGACTGTTTTCTTATCATGTGTCGTGTACAGTAGCTCTTGTAACAGAGATGTTCTGTAACAAGCTCTGTTCATGCAAGTCTCCATGCACAGCTCACAAAAAGAAATGTGCTTTTGCTTTACCATGTTCTGTTGTCTGCTGACTGCCTTCTAATATCTCCACAGCAAAATGAGATACTTGCTGAAATCCAGAGACGAGAAGAGGAGAAGCGAGAAGAGAAGAGGAAGAAAGAGATGGCCAAGTTGGTAAGATTTTGTTCTGTGCATCCTGTTATTCAGCATGTCAAAAGAGGGGTCCCAAATCGCGTACTTAAACAAAAATAGTGTGAGTATTGTGTTCCAACAAGAAGAAGTGCACTCCAAGTACCCAGATGATGCACCCGGAATGTTGGACACTTCATGCACTCAATACTCCCAGCTTTGCTTTCATAGTGGAAGAGGGGCGGAGCTACCTGGCACTAAATTTTACACAACACTCTGGTGGACAAGACATCCTACAAATGTCTTTTAAATTTAGCCCAATCTATGCGATTTATTTTTCAACATTTTATAAATTCATCGTATGCTACGTTACATGCATTAGACGTCATTTGCCATCAACTTGTGCTTCCGGGTTAGTTACAAAAAACATTAGTGTTCCATTTGCTAAGGTGGCAGCTATCTAAAATTCACACACTAGACTGTACAGTGCATAATGCATAGTCTGTAGTATGTCATTTGGTATACAGGCTGCTGCTTTAGCATGACCTTAACAAAGCACACTTCTCATACGCTTGTCATTCACTCATAATTTATCACTTATCACTTGCTATTTTCTTGCATATCTACATATTCATTCAAATCATCCAATCAGCCAGTTATGTGGCAGCAGTGTGGTACATAAAATCAGGCAGATACAGGTCAAAAACTTCACGTCTGACATCAAACCTGGGGAAAAGTGTGATCTCAGTGATTTGTTAGACATGTGAGTCATGTAAGTCACCATAACCTTTTCTGTCGGATTAAACCAGTCTGGATTTTCTCCCCAAAACATTTCTATCTGCAGAGCAGCCACTCGCTGGATGTTACTAGTTTTTCACATCATTCTGTGTAAACGTTAGAGACGGTTTTGTGTGAGATCAGCTTCTGCTTCTAAAAAATTCAGACCAGTGCATCTGGAACTCGCAAGCATGCCACTGTTAAAGCCACAAAGATCACACTTTTCTCCATATTGATGGCTGATGTGAACATGAACTGAAGCCCTTGACCTGTATCTGCATGATTTGATGCACTGCACTGCTGCCACATGATTGGCTGATTGGACCATTTGGTTTAATGAGCATCTGTGGATGTTTGATGTGAACATTTAACAGAGGCCCTTCAACATTATTTGCATTATTTTACATGAAGTGCTGCTGCTACTAATAATTGCATGAACAGGTGGACAGGTGTTAATAAAGTGGCTGGTGAGTGTATGTGAATAATTTTTGACAAATGTAGAACCATATATTATTAAACAAATATATATATATATATATATATATATATATATATATATATATATATATATATATATATATATATAAATATGTATATAATGCTTGCATATTTGTAAGCTCTCACTGAAAAATAAATGATGTCCAGATGCTTTGCCTGTGTGTGTAATGAATTCCCAGAGAGAGCAGGGGTGACTGTAGCAAAATTGTGCATCACATTGTGTTTTTTATTTCTGCTATAAGACCTTTTAGTATTTTCTCTCGCTGTGTTTAAACCCAGACTTGACTGCTAAGAAACAAATGAAAACTTTTGTGTGGCATGTCAATAAGAAAAAGTTAGTTTTATTTCTCTGATTGTTAAACTTGCTTGAATGAAAAGAAAAACAAAACAAAACTGCAAGACCATTCTGTCTACCTCTGGAATGTGGCGCTGACAGCTGAACTTGTTCCTCTTATAGGAGCG
Source organism: Hemibagrus guttatus (assembly GCA_033459395.1). Lineage (NCBI taxonomy): Eukaryota > Metazoa > Chordata > Actinopteri > Siluriformes > Bagridae > Hemibagrus > Hemibagrus guttatus. Next base: position 7,615,686 of record JAUCMX010000008.1, on the reverse strand, counting down.
TTTGGAGAGCGAGTCTCAGCCGTCTGCAGGAAGCCCAACATCGGGCAGGGTCAGTTCCCCTGTACTTCCCACTGAGACACCAGAGAACAGAAAAGGAGCTTTGTGCAGACGGCGCACCACTTCCAGCAGCAGACACAGGTGTGGGCAAGAGGCCTTTTTTCTTTTTTTCTTTCTTTTTCAACACTTAGGTGGACTAAATATGGATATAACTTTCTGAGAAGCACTTATCATCTGCTGGTTTAATTACTGACTGTCACTATTTTTATCGTGTGAACCTGATCAATTCCTGTCTGAATTTCCTGCACGGATGTTCACTGATAAGGCGAGACACGTACAGCGAAGATAATCCAAGTCCTCATGAAGTTCTGCACTTCAGCAACAGTGCCATGGGTGAGCTCCTGGTTCACAGAGGAAAATGTATAGGTAAGATTTCTCACTGTCTTATCGATTCTTCTTCTTGCCAAATCAGTGGATTTTAACGTGACCCAGTTTTAAGGGTGCAAAATTCTCATACATGAGGACACCGAACCTTGTGTCACATAAATACATAGGTTCCAATAGATACCACTCTAGTTTGTTAATCCAGTGAGATTTTCATTTCTACATGCAGTGGTCTTTTGAATTTTTATCAGGTTTGGCGTGAATGCTGCTACGCTATGGTACAGACTGAAATGTCACCGGTGATGCCATGTACTGTTGAGATTAGACTCAACATGGCAGCAATAACAGGACACAGCGCCTCTGCGTTGAGCTCCACTTTATTTAATAATAATTATAATAATAATTTCACAGATTTGATTATTATTAAATGCCACTTAAATCAAGTTTATATGCATAGGACTACATAATATATTTTGTTTTCTAAAAACATCTCTTGTGGCCCCAAGGTTGAGCGCCACTTCATGCTATATCATTAAATGCTGCCGTAACAGCAATTTCCCTTGTAGGATTAACAAGGTCTATCAATCTGTCTGTCTGTCAAGCTATTGAAATGTAACCTGTATCAGACATGCAGTATAATTTTATTCGTGTGTGTGTGTGTAAGGTGAGAGTAAGAGGCTGGGCCGGAGTGTGTATTATGCCCTCAATGCAACCTCGGGAGATTTTGCTGTTGTATATGAATGGATCCTTCGCTGGAACAAGAAGATTGGGAAATTCTTCACTAGCCAGGAGAAGGAAAAGATAGAAAAATGTAAAAAACAGGTAGGGAATGGGTTTTTAAATAAGAAACAATTGTATCATAGTTTTGGTATATTATCTTTGTGACATACCCTACATATACGGATGTGGCCAAATATTCAGACTCCTTACAGCCTACTGCTTTACAGCCTTTTAAGAATTTATTGAAATGACGAGACCAGTTCATTTGTTTGGGCTATACACCAAAAACATTTGGGTTTGCTTAAAAAAATGGATATAAGGCAAGGGTTTAGGATTTCAGCATTTATTTCCTGATATTTACATCTACAGTAAAATAAGAAATCAGGAAGGGGGCCAACACTTTTTCACACCACCGTAGATATATTAAACAACTTAAAACATAGGACTGTGTGTATCAGACCACACACCATTTCAGTGAGCAAAAGTATAGGAACACACTAGGCTTTTAAAAAGTAAGTGACACTATGTATTTGATTACATATTCCTTTGCTTGCAATATCTGCAACTTGGTGACCTTGCCAAATTGTTGATTTATTCTTTTGTGATGCTTTTCTGGGCTTGTAAAGCAGTTTTTTCTTGTTTTGGGTGTTTCGGTAGGAATTGGGGTTCTCCCTTGAGTCTTCTCTTCAGGAGTTAAAATGCTGCTCATTTGAGTCTGGTGGGTCTTGGCTTGGGTCTGGTGGCTATGCAAGTCCAAGCCATGATGCTACACCCACCATGTATCATGAACAGATCCTTTCTTTCTTCACACTTTTGCTTTTTCAGAACTTTTGTGTAAAATCGCTGTATTTCTTTGCTAATTCCAATTAGGTCTTCCGATTTTTACTTATGATAAGGTTTTGCATCTTGTGGGATGTGGCCTCTATATTTCTGCTCTCAAACGGTTCATTTTGGTTCATCCTTTTTAAAAACAAATGCAGTCTTCCCAATTAAAACTAAAGGATAAAGCGAAGAGATGTTCATAGACGTTTAGAGCTGTCTATTGTTTAAACAATCCGTTAAACAGGATATACCTGGACAACAAGAAACCTGCCAGTCACATGTTACAGTATTTTTGCTTGCTTGAAAATTAGGTAGTCTGCTACCAAAAAAGTCAGTTAGCACTTTTATGTATAAATACCAGGAAATACTACTGAAATTCTAAATGTTCTTCTCATATTCATCTTTTGATCTCAAACCCATATTTCTTTAGTCAAAAACAAAAACAAATGAATTGGCCTTGCTGTTCATATAGTTTTGGAGTGGACTGTATACACTGATCAGGCGTAACATTATGAGCACTGACAGGTGAAGTGAATAACAGATTATCTCCTCATCATGGCACCTAGTGGGTGGGATATATTTGGCAGTAAGTGAACATTTTGTCCTCAAAGTTGATGTGTTAGAAGCAGGAAAAATGGGCAAGCGTAAGGATTTGACAAGGGCCAAATTGTGATGGCTAGACGACTGGATCAGATCACCTCCAAAACTGCAGCTCTTGTGGGGTGTTCCCGGTCTGCAGTGGTCAGTATCTATCAAAAGTGGTGAACCAGGGACAGGGTCATGGGCGGCCAAGGCTCATTGAAGCACGTGTGGTCCGATCCGACAGACGAGCTACTGTCGCTCACGTTGCTGAAGAAGTTAATGCTGCTTCTGATAGAAAGGTGTCAGAATACACAGTGCATCACAGTTTGTTGTGTATGGGGCTGCATTAGCTGCAGACCAGTCAGGGTGTCCATGCTGACCCCTGTGCACCACCGAAAGTGCTGCCAATGGGAACATGAGCATCAGAACTGGACCAAGGAGCAATGGACGAAGGTGGCCTGGTCTGATGAATCACATTTTCTTTTATATCATATGGATTGCCAGGTTTGTGTGCATCGCTTACCTGGGGAACACATGGCACCAGGATGCACTATGGGAAGAAGGCAAGTTGGTGGAGGCAGTGTCATGCTTTGGGCAATGTTCTGCTGGAAAACCTTGTGTCCTGCCATCCATGTGGATGTTACTTTGACACGTACTACATACCTAAGCATTGTTGCAGACCATGTGCACCCTTTCATAGAAACGGTAATCCCTGATGGCTTTAGCCTCTTTGTTAAAAAAATGGTTCAGGAATGGATTGATGAGCACATCAACGAGATTGAGGTGTTGATTTGGCCTCCAAATTCCCCAGATTTCCAATCTAGGATCTGTGGGATGTGCTGGACAAACAAGTCTGATCCATGGAGGCCTCACCTTGCAACTTGGAGGAATTAAAGGATCTGCTGCTAACATCTTGGTGCCGGAGACCACAGCACACCTTCAGGGATCTAGTGGAGTCCGTGCCTCGACGGGTCAGGGCTGTTTTGGCAGTTAAAGGGGGACCAACACAATATTATGCAGGTGGTCATAATGTTATTGCTGATCGGTGTATATAGATATGCTGTAGGTTCAGCAGCTCTGTACAGTGTCCATTCACCGGTTTGGTTGGGTGAAATACTTTAATGGGTCTGTCAGTTGACGATTCCTGTTATATTGCAGAAACATATGCTGACAGTAACCTAGAGTATTTTAGATTTATATAATGATCAAGAGCCAACATGCTGATCAGTTGCTTGCTCTGTTTTTGTCTCTGCAGATCCATGGAGCAGAGAGTGAGCTGAACTCACTGCTGAAGCTGGACCACCCCAACCTGGTTCGCTACCAGGCGTTGAGCTACAGTGAGCGTGAGGACTGCCTGGTTGTGGACCTCCTGGCTGAGCATGTGCCTGGTAGCAGCCTGGCTCAGAGCCTCTCGTCAGGAACACCACTGCCCCCTGATCAGTTGAGGCACCACGTTGCCCAGCTGCTCGCCGCACTTGACTACCTCCACACCAACTCGGTGGTGCACAAGCAGCTGACGGCCTCCTCCGTGCTTCTAGATGCCCAGGGCAATGTGAGACTGGCTGACTACAGCCTAGCTAAACGGTTAGGGGACATGTGCAAAGAGGACATTTTCGAGCAGGCTCATGTTCGCTTCAGCGAGGACACACTGCCCACACACACCGGCAAGAAAGGGGATATATGGAGTCTCGGGCTGCTTCTTATGGCACTTACTCAGGGACGCGAGGTCAAGGAATACCCTGTGACTGTTCCCTCCAGCCTACCTGCTGATCTTCAGGACTTTCTCAAGAAGTAAGTTTACCATAGGTTTTCCTCTCAATTACATCATTTAAAGTGATTAAAACATGAAGGCTGATTGTAATTCCAGCTGATGCGAAAATATCCTGCGATTCCTCTTCGATCATATGCCCCATCTCCTCACCGTGTTCCTCCTCCCTTCACTTTAATGCTTAGAAACCTCGACTTTCAATAAGACGATAATTCATACCACATTGTCGCTGAGGACTGAGGAGAGATACAGCAACTACCAGGTTAAAACTCATCATAGTGTGAATGACTAGTGTGTGAGTTTGTATGTAGTTTACTGAGGACATCCTATATTCCAGATCAAATTCACAGGTTTGATCAATAATGCTAGCTTTTTAATAATTGCTGAAGGAATCTATAATTCTGCATTCTGACATAAATTTTGTGATTTAGTCATCAGTGAAAGTTTTTATATAAAAAAAATAGTGTACCAAGGTATCTAGTGGGTGCAAGTGTTGAGGATGCAGAAGATAGGTATATCTGGATAGGGATAGGTGGAGAGAGATGATTCGCTGTGGCGACCCCTGAAGGGAAAAGCCGAAGGAAGAAGAAGTGTACCAAGGTATAAAAATATGGAGTTTTCCATTTCCATTAACCAAACAGTAACAGGTTTTCATACCTTATGTATATAGGCTGTTTTTAAGCAAAGTTATAGGCATAGATACAGTTGTGCTTGAAAGTTTGTGAAACTTTTAGAGTTTTCTATATTACTGAAAAATATGACTCAAAACTTCATCAGATTTTAACACAAGTCTTATGAGTAGACAAATTGAACCCATTCAAACAAATGAGAGAAAAATAACTGCTTAAAATAAATGCGTAACATTTCCGGTGACTGTTGATTAATCCTGCACAATAGCCTGGAGGAAATTCTAGCCCATTTCTCCGAGATGTTGGTGGGTTTCCTCACATGAACTGCTTGCTTTAGGTCCTTCCACAACTTCTCTGTTGGATTCAGGTCAGGATTTTGACTTGGCCAGTCCAAAACATTAACTTTGTTCCTCTTTAACCATTCTTTGGTAGATGGACTTGTGTGCTTGGAGTAATTGTCTTGCTGCTTGACCCATTTTCTCTTGAGATTCAGTTCATGGACAGATGTCCTTACATTTTCCTTTAGAATTCACTGGTAAAATTCTGAATTCTTTGTTCTGTCAATGATGGCATATGTTTCTGGTCCAGATGCAGCAAAACAGACCCAAACCATGATACTACTACCACCATGTTTCACAGATGGGATAAGGGTCTTATGCTGGAGTGCAGCGTTTTCCTTTTTTACTAACAAAACGTTTTTCATTTAAACAAAAAAGTTCTATTTTGGTCTCCTCTGTCCACAAGACATTTTTACAGTAGTCCTCTGGCTTGTCTGCATGATGTTTAGCAAACTTCAAATGGGCAGCACTGTTTTTTTTTTTTTTTTTTTTGGAGAGTAGTTGTTTTCTCCTTGAAACCCTGTCATGTACACCAAGGTTGTTCAGTGTTCTCCTGATGGTGGACTCATGAACATAAACATTAGCCAATGTAAGAGATGCCTTTAGTTGCTTAGAAGTTACCATGGGGTTCTTTTATGACCTCAAAGACTGTTACACGTCTTGCTTTTGGAGTGATCTTTGTTAGGCCACCATTCCTGGGGAGGGTATCCAAGTTCTTAAATCTCCAGTTGTACACATCTGTATACAATCTGTCTGACTGGATTAGTGGAGTCTAAACTCTTTAGAGTTTTGTAACCTTTTCCAGCCTGATGAGCATCAATAACTCTTTTTCTGTAGTCCTCACAAACCTCCTTTTTGACATGATGCACTTCCCAAACACCTGTAGCAAAAATCAGATCTTAATAGATCCCTGTTCTTTAAATAAAACATGGTGTTCACTGACACCTGAGTGTTATCCCATTGATTAAAAACAGATGGATTCTAATTTGAACTTCAGATTAGCTGCGAATCGTAGAGGTTCACATACTTTTGCCACTCACAGATATGTGATGTTGGCCCATTTTCCTGAATAAATAAATTACCAAATATAATATTTTTGTCTCGGGGGGCACGGTGGCTTAGTGGTTAGCACGTTTGCCTCACACCTCCAGGGTTGGGGGTTCGATTCCCGCCTCCGCCATGTGTGTGTGGAGTTTGCATGTTCTCCCCGTGCCTCGGGGGTTTCCTCCGGGTACTCCGGTTTCCTCCCCCGGTCCAAAGACATGCATTGTAGGTTGATTGGCATCTCTAAATTGTCCGTAGTGTGTGATTGCGTGAGTGAATGAGAGTGTGTGTGTGTGTGCCCTGCGATGGGTTGGCACGCTGTCCAGGGTGTATCCTGCCTTGATGCCCTATGACGCCTGAGATAGGCACAGGCTCCCCGTGACCCGAGTGTAGTTCGGATAAGCGGCAGACAATGAATGAATGAATATTTTTGTCTCCTTTGTTTGATTGGGTTTACTTTGTCTACTTTTAGCACTTGGTCTAGATTTAGGATGCTGTTTTCTGCATATTTATACAGAAATAAAATTCTAAAGGGTTCACAAACCTTCAAGCACCACTGTACATAGATGTTGTTAATATGATTAAAGTCTATAGATGGATACATATATACATACTCCCAAAGTCACCAGAAATGAAGGCTTTGTTAATGGCATTTATTTTAATTAATTTTTTTGTGCTCAGACCATATTTGACTCCTCAGATTTATTATACTTGATTAACATTTTTATTTGTAATTCTTTTGGAACACACCAGGGGTTGAAAATGAAAACTGAATGAAACATTTAAGCTACCAAGTTACGGTGTTTTTCAGTTGTTCTGTCCTCGCATCACACACGACATTACTCATGTCTGGCTCGTGTGTTTATTTTCTCTCAACAAGTTTGTTCTACAGCAAGCTGGGTGTTACTTGTAATAGCTGTATGAGTTGTTTGATGGTTCGGTGCAGAATTTTATTTGCCTGAAATGCCTTTGATCAATAACCGTTAACTCTGTAAATAAAAAAGATCCCAGGCAAACACTGCTCGTTTTTATGTCTGAGTTTCTGACCACATCAGCATTAGCTTTGCCAGTAGATGGCATTTATTAGCGCTGAGTAGCAGAGGGTGTGTCTGTGTGTTTGGCCATGTGGTGCTTGGCCCCCCAGTGAGAGCTGTTGTGCAGGTGTGTTTGCTTTAGAGATGCTGACTGTGCTGGTTTTCAGTTTAAATGGGGGGTGTGTGTGTGTGTGTGTGTGGTGTGTTTGTGGTTGTTTGTCCTGCCCCGGCCTGCTTTCAGAGGCACATTTAAGGCAATGTCAATCATGTGTTTGAAAAACATACAAACTAGTGGTTAAAAAAAGAAGAAGATGGAGCTTCATGTTCAGTAGTGTAGGAAAACATTTCGAGGTTAAAAGGATATTGGTTGGCATTTGAAGTAGTCCCCTTACTAAGTTTGTACCCAGTCGAAGGACAAACCTGAAATATCTGTAAACTTTTCTCGTTCTTTAGGGCGAGCTGCACACTGAGCATACTGTCATCCTCGTGGTGATCAGTGTGAAGTCAAAGAGCACAAAGAGTACATCAACACAAGACCTCAGCGTACATGCAGGAGAGCTGAAATGGAGAACAGGAAGGGTTTTGAAAGTCAACACAAACGATTCGCGTATACAAAAATGGAACAGAAAGCTGGTATAAGAACTGACGAACTGGGTTAATGTGCGCAATTTATTTTCTGAGCAACTACCTGAACACCATGTAAGCCATCATAGTTAGCTGCAGATAAACAATGCAGACAAATAAAGCACCTAGTAAGACCATTTGATGGTTTATACACGGTGTTGAGAAGGTTACTTTGGAAATGTAATGAAATGTTATAGATTACAAATTATCCTATTTAAAATGTAAGTAGTGGAACTTTTCATTTACTTTATAAAAGTAAAGTAACTGATTACATTTGATCACTTTTTGATTACTTTTATGTTTCTAATGGATATTTTCAACTAAATAATTTCCAAACATTTATAGCAGGCAGGGTTAACCTTACTGTAGTACTCAACTCTGTTTACTGTTAGAATTTCAAAATCTTTCATCACTTGGATTAAGATTATATTCATTTAATTTTAAGCACAGCCACCACAAAACCAGACTTCATAACAAAAATTGTTTAATACTGTTTTAGGAATCAAATCTTTGCATAGCTATGACAGGACACACTGGCAAGTAACAATGCCTCGAACAAAAAAAAAAACATAATTTGAAAATATAAAGCATATACATAAAGCCAAATGGGCAATTAAACCGTTATTAAAACAGTTAATAAAAGAAAAACACTGGTGTCTCATAGCCTTCAATGCAATTAGGGAAAGAAATGAATGAAATCTGTGTGCATGAATTTCACAACTCGATGACTTTGTGAGTCATCATAACGTATGCTACAATGCTAAAATAACTAAGTTATATTAGATCTGACATTACCAACACATTTTCAAGGAGGAAAAATGGGAGCTATATATTTTCTGTCAAAGGGTTCATAAATAGAAGTGTGCCTGGTAAAGGTAGCTAGCAGACTAGCTCATTTGTTATGAATGTTTTGAATACACTATGGAGTCGATGAACGCGCTGGTGCGTTTTGGTGGATTTTTTCCCCACATAGCAGCTACAGTAAATGGACTGACTACTCTTGTCACTTTTTATTATACAGAAAAACAAAAATGACAAAAATAATACAAAAAAAATTAGATAAAGCTTCAAGTTCAGTAGTGAATTTGGGTATATGTGAGGTGTTGCTACACTGGCAAACAGATTGGGACAATAATGGGAAAAAAAAGAGCGAGAGTGATTAATCTTAAACTAGAGAGCTTTTAGAGAGAGGCCATATTTTCTTGATCAGGAAACTTTATATTAAAAATATATTTTTATGCTTACTATTTTGGATCAAAACAGTCTGCTTGTTTGAATGTTCATTGAGTGCATTAAAATTTCTAATAATTAGGCCAGGATGGGCAAATCATACATTAATTACTTAGTACCCTGGGCAAATATAAAGCTTCAACTTTGTTGCCCAGAGCCAGCTTTTGGTTGCCTGGAAATAAATATGGTATCTATGGTAACCTAATAACATTGGTGAATTAGTAGGTTAGTTAAGTCTACATAATATCTGATCATTATCCTGTTCTATAATTGCTTCTAATGTAATATTGTGTTTGTACTGTTTTCACATCAAATCTAAAAGCTACTGTTTTAATCTGAGTAGTATTTTAATTTTTGGTGACGGTTACTCATAGCAAGGGGGCACAATAACGGCTTTACGCTGGGCTTTATTCTCTTCAGTGTTTCCCTATACCTGTATGTTCTTGATTCGATCATAATTTACCTGCTAGTCTGAATGTTGAGAGGTTAGGCTGATGTGTGTAGTGTAGCAGGTTGTAGAATTTTGAAACATGCTCTAATCATGGTGAAGTACAGCTTGTTTACACACATGCAAGCTATTTATGAAAAATATCCTGTTTTTTGGTGAAAGTCACAGGAGAAGGGTTTTCTTTTCTGGTTGTTAGATGTACTTGTCCTGGAGGTATCTATGAATTAAAAAAAATTGTTTAACCATTGTAAATGCCAAGCTCCCAAGCTGTTTATTTATATCCCTGTATCTCATAGTGTCAAATTAATTAAATCATTAAAATGCTACTTTTCTTGTTTTGTTAATGCTCTACTAGAAACCTTTTATGTAAGGGAAAATCCAGTGCTGTATGGTTCTACACAGAGTGTTTAGGACAAGAAGACAGAAAACTCTTTCAGGTGCTTGCTGGAGATATTCAAGTGTGTCTGCAGGTGTGTGTGAGGTTGACTCGATTTGTTTTGTGCACAGGTGTGTGTGTCTTAATGATGCTGACCGCTGGAACACTCAGCAGCTGCTGGAGCACTCCTTCCTGCGGCCGCCCTCACCAAAGAGCCTTCCTCCTTGCCAGGAGTCCAGTCCAGAAGGTAAAGCTGTCTTCCATTTTCACACACACACACACACACACACTATCTCCTCACATAAGATAGAAGAGAAAAAAAAAACAGTAACTGTTTAGAACAGTGATTCTTTACCTGGAGGGTTGCAAAGCTATAGCAGGGGATCGAGGGGAAAACTCTTCTATTGAAGAAGTGTATAAAATACTCAAATAATGTCACCACCTACCATCAACATATGACTAAATATCTGCTGATTAGAGGAGTTCACAGGGGCTTTGTGGATTATAGTCATCCTAGCTGGACTGGTGATTTGAAATGGAATATTCATGTTCAGTACTAGCACTGAGCTAGGCTCATGGTTGAAAATAGTTTGGGAATTTTTGCTCTAATCAGCAACGACTGAACCACCTTGCACCCAGCCATTCCACTGAGTGAGTAGTCCAAAGCATTAAAGATGTTTCTATTGTATTAATGTTTAACCATAAATTAAGGGTGGGGGAATCGCAAAACATTGTTTTTCTTAAAAACTAGGTAGTACTCGCAAGATGGTTAAGAACCACTGGTTTAGAATAGTATACAGTATAATCCCTAGTTCATGTAAAAGGTATAAAGTTAGCTTACTTTGTGCTCACCCAAGCAGGACATGTGTCGCTTGTAGTTTGTCTCTTGTGCCTGGGGTTGCTCCTTTATAGTTCTGATGACAAATGTATAAAACTAAGTAGCTTAATTGCCATCCGTGATTGTTTATTTATTTTTTTATGATGTCTCTCTTAACGTTTTGAGTGATCTTGAGAGGTCATATATGACAGGATAAGATGAAACCATGGTTCTAAATTTTTCTTCCATTTTTGCTCAGCAAACAGTAAAAGTGATTTAACTGTATGTAGGGAGTAACTTGTGAGCAAGGAGCAAAAGAACTGTCAACCCACATGTGCCACTGGACCAGTCCAAATGCTATTCTTTTACTCTTAGTGCAGACATTGTGGCTTTTTGTCGCAAACATTAATAAAAAGCCACTTTGCATGCTGCTCGCTATGGTAAACACAGGGATGGATGAAATAAATGCAATCTTTGTTTTGTGAACCATGTTTCTTGTCAGATTTGGATGTGGATTTTGCCTCTACGGTAATCCCGAGGAATCACCTTCTCAGTGCCCCTTTTAGTACAGTGGTGCAGAAACAGTTCTCCCGTTACTTTATTGAATTTGAGGAGCTCCAGCTGCTGGGGAAAGGTGCTTTTGGAGCAGTCATCAAGGTGATTAATTCATCCATGTCGAGACCATTATTCAATTAAGCCTTTTTCTTCATTGGGCTTCTTTTTCTGTATTCATTTCACTGTGCTTGTTTATTCGTAGGTCCAAAACAAGTTGGATGGCTGCTACTATGCTGTGAAACGCATCCAGGTGAATCCAGCCAGCAAGCAGTTCCGCCGTATTAAGGGAGAGGTGACCCTCCTCTCACGCCTCAACCATGAGAACATTGTGCGCTACTATAATGCGTGGATTGAGAGACATGAGGCGCCATCAACAGGGGTGGAGAGCAGTGACACCTCCGAGCCAGCCAGCACCCCTGAGCGGCCTTCACGACCCTCTGCTCCGCCTCGCCTCAACGAGCTTGGACTCCTCGACAACGTGGAAGACGACGCGCCCCCGCCGGCACTGGCCAGTTCGGTGGAGTGGAGCACATCTCTGGAGAGATCATCCAGCGCCAAGTGCAACGCCACTGAGTCCAGCGATGAGGATGATGAAGATGAGGCAGATGTGTTCTGTCCGTCTTTCCTGTAAGTTCCTACACCAAAGTTAGGAATTACTATGAATGTACACACATATAAGCTGAGATTCCCTGAATATATAATTTTTTTTCAAGATTTACACACTACACAGCTTTGCATAGACTTACAAATGATTAAATACAAGCAAGGTGAAGTATCAAGCTGAGGATAATACGAGTAGTGCTATCATACAAGATTCATAATTGAGTGCTAGAGGTGTGAAGTGCACAGAGTAGAGGTGCAAGAGCTAGTGTAAGTGCAGGTTTGTTTTTGGAGTAGGGACAACTAAGTGGTTAGTTAAGGGCTCACGGAAAAGGCGGCTCTTCATCCATTTTTTGAAGATGATGAAATCTGATGTCCAGATTGTGGTTGGGAGTAGCACCACTAAGGGACAGTCAGTTTCAAGGTTCTGGAGAGGGAGCGAAGTTTCATGCCTTGCTGAGTCGGCACTACTCTGCATCAGTCAGACTTATGCAAGGCTCTAAGTAATGTTTTCAAATAAAGAATTCAAATATTCATTTTGAAAAATAGCATTTCAAACCAACATAATGCTCAACTGTTTATTTTTAGTTTGAAGTTAAAATAATGTCCGGTAGGTGGCAGTGTTTTTCTATTTTGGGTGTACTGCCGATCAGGGCTGGACACAGCAGGCACTTGTAATTAAGCCTGTTGGAGCAACATGGACAGCACCAGTGACTAATCCAGGGTTTGCATAATGATTGGGAGTTTGGTTTTCACATCCCTGCTCTGGTCTAACTCTAAACATATGGACTTCACCCCATTAAGCCTGAAAGTTGTTGTTTTGGCTCACTTAACATTTCCACAGCAATCTATTCAGCTGAAAAAACCTCAGAATTATGTCTGGCTTTGAGGTAAATCTGATTCTGCTTTTTTGACAGCCCGTCTAACAGCGACTCTGAAAGTGACATCATCTTTGGCAATGGTGATGCGAGCAGAGACAGTATCATGCAGGTCAGTAACCGGCTCCGAAGCTTGTTTGTAACGATCCCTAACTTCTTCAGTTAATTCACACGATTGTTTCTTCTGGGTTCCACACAGGATGAATTGAGTAAAAGAGAAGGAATGGACATGCCAGAGAGCTCGATATCCGAAAGGCCTCCTCTTATTGCACATTATCTCTACATCCAGGTGAGAGCATGCAGCCTGTCAGGTGAAGCGTAATGTAATGTGCTCAGTTCTAGCTGTGTCGGAGTGTAACTGCAGCTAGGAAACTTATCTAAACACAACCAATAGGAAGGCATAGGCTTATCCAAAATTCACCAGACAGCTACATACACTCTAAAATTTCTCATACTTCATATAGTTCCCCCTAGGTAATTGTAAACTCTGGGTAAAGGGAATCCTGGGTAATTGTGTTTCATGGTTCACAATGCTCTTACTTTACCTAGGGTTAACAATTAATCGTGGCTATTCATAATCTGACGTTTCACACTGTACACTCCTAAACCCTGGCTTAACCTTCTTATTTGCATATTTGCAGCATCAACAACCGTAATTGAATAAATGCAGCATGTGACCGTTGAAACGGCTTGAAAAAAATTAAAACACGTAAATCCTTTTGGATGTTTTAAGCCTCCTGACATGCACAAACACAAGACAAAATACAAAAAGGCAAAAGAAAGAAAACTCAGAGCAAAAACTGAGTAGAAACACCTTATAGACTACACATAGAAATATAAATGAATTGTGTTGATTAGGCCTCTTGTACTGTAAGTTGCAAAGCTACCACACATGCTGCTGCCAATGAAAAGAGCAATAATTTTTTATCTCTCAACTCCTTTCCTACAGCTTTTAAAATGGATATTTTTCCTAGTCATAACATTGCTTTTATTGTTTCTGTGTTTAAAAGCCCATATTGCTCTGAGTATGTAAACAAAATGCTCTAGAATCTGACAGGCAGAATTTATATCACACTGTCTCATCTAGAGTTTGTCCATCTTTTATTGGGATCTTATACCACAGTGCTCTTAAATTCTGAAATGTGTATATTAATTTTCTGTAACAACAACTCTTGACAGTTCAGATATTTAACATACACTCACCATGCACATTCATGCAGTTATCTAATCAGCCAATCTTGTGACAGCAGCACAATACGTAAAACACGCAAATACAGGTGACGAGTTTCTCTCAATCACATCGTATATGAGAATGAAGAAAAAGAGTGACTTGGTTCTTGGTGCCCGATGAGATGGTTTGAATATTTCGGAAACTGCTGATCTCCTCGGATTGTCTCACACAGCAGAGTCTAGAGTTTACACGAAATGGTGCAAGAAAATAATGCCCCATGATTGACCACTCATTCTCAGCGTATTCAAAGACTATTAATAAACTGATAAAAAAAAACAACAAAAAAAACCTTGTTGCTATTTCTAAAAGAGAGGTTTATGAATGTTGATGGAATTCTGTTAGGAGGCATTAAACAGTTGAAGCTTTGTAACAGCTTCCCAACACAGGAAGGTCTTTAGAGAAAAGAAGTTTGCACTTACTGGTTTCTCCGCAGCATGTGTTAAGCTGCATTTATTTTAGTCTTAATTAACTTCAAATACAGGAGGGCACTGTGTACATCTTGACTGCTACACATTGATCAGTGTTGCTTTTGGTATTTTTGACTGGAGTCTGCTGAAATCATATTCGGCACATGCAACACTGGACAATACACTACTGATAGAGGGTGTTAACTTGTCTATGTATATGACAGGGGTGCCCTCTCTTATCTGTAAATGGCTAGTGTAGGTGCAGGCTTTCATTCCACTTAAGCAGGATCCTCACTTTATTCCACCTGTTTAATGACTGTTGCTGATACTTGGTTGAAATAAAAACCCGCATCCACGCTGGCTTTCTGGCCCACTGGATAATATTGGACACCCCTGGTCTAGGAAAATAAAAAATAAAGAATTTAGCTTCACCATGAAATCGAATTTTCACTTGTTAGATATTCAAAGTTTGATGTACACTTTATGGCCAAACATGTGTTGATCCTTGACCATAACACTTGTACAGTATAAGGGTCTTTCCCAATTATCCTTAATGTCACTGAATGCTATAGTAGTTCTGTTCACTGGGGTTAACAGGCCGTAACTAATAGGACAATACCCCTGTGCACAACGTGAGGTCCATAAAGACATGTTTTACCAAAGTAGGTGTGAAAGAATCCCCCTGAACCCCAAAGAACATGTTTGTATACTGCACAGTGCACACAAGGCCTGCTCGCCTGACATCACTGCCCAACCTCTTGTGCTCTTGTGGCTTAATGAGCAAATCCCTAAAGAATACAGTGTAAAAATCCTAGTCGAAAGGATTTTTGGAATAATGGAGGCTGACTCAGCAGCAAAGAAGGGACCAACAGCATTATAATGCCTTCGGTTTTGAAACGTGATGTTTAATGTTCACCTGTCCATATGCTTTGGGCCAACAAGTGTATGTTTATATTGATGAGAACTAAAATGGCCACTAGTCTGGATTAATTGCATTTTTAGGTCATGGTTTCCATGGAAATTTGCTTTACCTGTGTGTTTCTCTCTCCAGATGGAGTACTGTGAAAAAAGCACTTTGAGGGACACAATAGACCAGGGTCTTTATCGGGACTACAGTCGCCTCTGGAGACTCTTCAGGGAGATTCTGGATGGCATTGCGTACATTCATGAACAGGTAGCCTGTATCTGGAGCCACAGCCAGATCCAAACCTAAGGACACTATACTTTATTGCTGTTAGCGTTTTTCATGCTTTTGACACAGTTATGAATGATTGCAGTGAAACAAGGCAGGAAATAGACTGATAGTCGAACATGCTCAGAAATTGCTGGTCATGTTGTTGTTGGGGAAGAAACCCCGGTATTTTGAGTTTAGCTATGGGATAATGGTGCAGACTGCATGATCACATTCTGCCTCTCTCCTCAGGGAATGATACATAGAGATTTGAAGCCCGTCAACATTTTCCTGGACTCTCGTGACCATGTCAAGATCGGAGACTTTGGCTTGGCTACTGACCATCCAGCTAGCACGGTACAGCATATGTGTGTTTAAGCAACACTAGATTGGATTTTATTCACTGTATACTCATACTGAACATCTGTTCAACACTTGCATCTTAATATACAGTGGATTAATAAAATTTTTGTGAAGTAAAAAAATGAAAGATAAATCAGAATTTTTCTCCATCCTCAGCATAAAAATATAGCATATAAAAATAAAATAAAAACCAACGAAACATTTTGGTGAAAAAAAAAAAGAAAATGTGCATAGGAAAAACACTGGTTGTGTAAGTTTGCACATCCTTTTATAATTTGGGATATGGCTGTGTTCAGATTTGTACTGATTACTCAATGCTTGGGACTACAATCTCATAATATTCACATGTCTGGTTATGGGATGGGGCGGCTAGTCAGATGCCCTTTCTAACAAAAACCTATGAATCCAACTAAAGAACTGTATGGTGACCTGAAGCAGTCTGTGCACAAGAGATGCAATTAAAGTGTGATGGATCTAGAACCCAAGAAAGATTGGGAAAAGTCCAAATGTACCACACTGATAATCACTTATAAACACCCAAAAAGACTGTCAGTATGTATAAAACCAAAAGGTCCTTCAAGAAAGTAGTAGTTTAGGAGTGTGCACACTTATGATTAATGCTAGGTTACTTTAAAATGTCTCTGATTTTGTTTTATTTAATTATTAAATGTTGTAATTTCCCATTGAGAGTGGAAAGTTCTGACCTGATTTATCTTTTAGTTGATGTATTATATGTATATTCCCTGAATTCAAAGACTTCTAAAGTGTTGCAGTGTGAAGAAATTGAGGAATCACCATCACTGCCCTATATAAAAATTTAAATGGGACCATCTTGTA